>JAGFVP010000143.1:0-48705 GCA_021031095.1 Bathelium albidoporum
CCTCCCCCGCTGACCCGTCCACCTCCACCACCTCCCACTCCACCCTTGTCCGCCCGTCTCGACTCACATGTCCACCCTTCTGCCGCCTCACCCGCCCCAGCCGGCTGTCTGTCACCATCGCTTCAAACCACGGGAACCCTCTCACCAAATCCGGGCCCTTTTCCTGCGCGACTTCCGTCTGCGCCACATCGCTGCTGGGCCCCTTCTCCTCTGCCTGCTTCTCCCCCCTCTGATCCTCGTCGTAAGCCTCGCTGTAATCCTCATCGTCCTCTTTCTCCTCATCAGGTAATAGACCCAGCTCCACTAACCGATCCAGATCCTCACCCACCAAGCTTCCCAGCGTCAGCGTAATAAAGTCCGCCTCATGCCGCGTATCTTCAGCCCATCGTGATAGCTGCGTGCCACAGTAGCCGCAGAATTGGCGGCGCACCATTGTCGTGTCCGAAGCTGTGGCGGCGGATGAGGTAAAGGTACGACGAATGGAAGAGTGCGTCTCATCGGGATAGTAGGCGTAGGTCGCGGATTGGTACCAAGAAAGGGGAACGCGCAGCCAGGCAGTGAGGGGCGCGGCCTGATGGCGACCTGTTTGAAGAGGAAGGAGTTAGCTTCAGTTGTTCCTGCTTAGTGGCGCGTGGCGTGGCGTATCACTTGGTTAGAGGAATGACTACAGCGTGAAGGAAGTGAGTAGTGTCGATGCCTTACGATTTGCACTGCCGCTGTCGAAGAAGACTTGGGCGAGGTCTGTCGTAGATATGTTTTCGGGGAGGTGTACGACGTATTCGTTGCGACCACAACTACAAGAGCCATGGAGTGGTGCTATGCCACTCATGGTGACGGCGCTGATGTATGACTAGCGATCAAAAGCTGAATCCGTGTTGCTATAGTGCTTGGCAAGCTGGAGAAATGGATTCGGGGATTTTATGGCGGGGAAGGTTGAATATTGATTGGAAACACCGTGAAGCTTCGGAAAAGTTCGCGACGGGCCAGGGTCCGAAGGGTCTAATCACACGTTGACGTTTCTGCTTTCCCACCTCAGAGCTGAAATGTACCTGCACCTCTCCAGCCCAGCCAATGATCGCGGAGCCAAGTCGAGCTGTCAAGGTATTTACTTGAATACCTCCTCTCATATACTATCGACGTAATTCGAGCCAAAGCATACAAACCCTCCTCTGGGACGAAACTTGTGCATTGGAACTTCGTATGAAACTAAATTCAGAGATTACGGAATATGTACAGCCACCATGGACGGTAAAGAGATGGTGTATCGTACAGGCGATGATCAGATACACTGGTCAAAGATCAGTAGTGTCCGCTCTTAAGGTCCCCTGCAACTAGATACTTTCCACCTTGGATATCCATCCATTATGATACGTTTGGTTGGATATCGGACAATTCGTGACTCATCGGGATTCGAATAGCTAATATCATCCAGGAGCATCTACTCCCCCGTTTACGGGACTTGTTTATACCAGCTAGTTTTAATCGATATTTTGATCATCGCAAACACGCAGACTCGAAAGCCATGCAAGCGAATTCGACCTTCAAAAATACCTTGAGAGACTATCTCTAAAATACAGTAATGGCACCGTTTAATCGAAATCTGGATGTTTCCGAACACCCAATCATGCCAATCTTACAATTCTAGACATATCACAAGTCACTGTACAGAGATCCATTCCAAAAGCTTTGTCTCGCGCGAAGACTTTGCGGGTAACACAGTTCACCCTAATATTTATTAGGATTTACGAGGTTATGACCATGTTTCTATCCTGGGATGCAGAAAATGGACTAATTGTCAACTAATAAATTAGTGGACATATTCTGCTGGGGCGCTCCCTGAATCAACACGCAAACCTTTATCGCGGGACCAAAATTTTGAAATGGACCTCTGTGCCCTTGCGTGAGCGCAGCAGAAACTGCATGCTCTTGCTCAGCTTTTGACTTGAAAAAGCTATGTGACCATTCCACCTCCTAGGCTCGACCCCAGCCACTTGAATCGCATAAAGAGCGAACTTGGAGATGAACTTGTACTTGTGCAGAAAATGGGATGAAAAGATATAAGGGCTTTACTATACGATGCAGCGCCATCTAAGACGTAAAAGCTGTATGGAATTGGCAACCCGGTGTTCAATGGCAGCGGCTGGAATTGAGTCGGCGTTGTAATTTTGAAGTGCAATTTCAGATCTCTGTCTGAAGACGTATGAATACTATTTTTAGAAAGTGCTTCCCTGTTGCCCGACTGTGGCATGTGTTTCAATACCACGCTCGGTACTTCACTCTTGAACACAGACTTCATTGCCTATGGAATCAACGTTCTTTAGGGTTAACAATGAAAGCCTATCTGAAAATGCCCCTTAGAGGAATGCACGCAACAAAAAGAGCAATCCATGTTAGTGACATTAACTTTTACTCGTCATTCAAGCAAAGGTCAATGGCTACCAATCAGTGGCACTCTATGCACGCAGATCAATTGAGGATTGAAAGACCCACTAAAATAGACCATGCAACTTCATATTTTTTAATTTGCAGCCATATGCATTAGTGCCTGAACACGTGCTAAAAGAGCCTCGGCCTTGCTTCTGAAGATGAAGAGCTCCGAAGATGACGTAGGCTGAAATATTATTGGTGGCCCCAAGGCCGAAGGTTTTTTCAGGTTGAAACGATTGCACTTCTATTCTAACGCTCTCTCGGCTCAATGCCGGTGACTGGCTCTAAAACTTGTTACCGCTTCGCCTGTGTTAGGTCTGCCATCTTACCTTGTTGGTAGACAGTACCCAGAGACGAGCGCGAGGCGCAATGGAAATATGGGTAGAGACCTGGCGGCATTACTGCCTGAATGGCAAAGCACCACTACAAAGGTGACAACCTGTTTGACGTAGAACTTGGGCTTGATTCAAATCATTGCTGTAATCTGTTGTAAAGATGTGGCAGGGGGAGCCTGCCTTTCGAGACATTGATTCTGACCAGGTGCGTTGATCTTGTACGGTCAGATTAGGAGAAAATAGATCTGTCCTGTGATTCGTAATTCATTACTCGTGGACTTTGCTACCAAGTATACCTCCAGCTACGTAGGGAGCGAGGTCACGAACGTCTGCTTGGGTAGACGCTGATATTCACCTTCGCCGTTCAATACAAGAGCAAGCTATGCAAACCCGTTTCAGAAGGCGACTAGAACGGGCTAGAAAGGCTCCAGGAAGCGAATGTATTGCACGCCCATCTGTTGAAGAAGGCTCTTCAATCATCTTCACCTCGGAAGACGACTTCATAGATACTGTCTTTTCTTCCCTCGATGCCCTTTTTGCTATTCGCCCGTGACACGTAAAATTGTCTTACGAGGCCATCATCGGTCTTGACAGCAGTCTCGAACCTCCAGCTTTGCTTCCCGATGCCTTCGGTCAATCTCGGTCGCAGCTCACCCAAGGAGTCGATGAAGTCTTCAGGACCTTTGGGATCGAAGGTCTGCTCAACTTTATCGAAAGATACTCGATCCGCGCCATTGGGATATCTGACGATGGAGGCACCATTAGTAAAGATAGCGTCATCTTGAAACCGATATCGCTGCAGAAAACAGTCACCGCAAATGTCCGTCACGAGACTGGCTCGTAGTACCGGGAATACTGCCAGCGTGTTGAAATGATGAAGCGTCAGGAGCCGCGTAAGTCCAGACTCGTACCAACCCCACGGATCGCCATGCAGATCTAGCTGGTGTAGCCCGGGAAGGCGCTCTAATGGAATATTTGAAATGCCATCTGGCTCTTCAACGCAGAATTTGAGCAGCATGTCACCCCCCGGCGGTCTTGGATCGGTATCGTGGTTATCGCGGGGCCGTTCGATGCAAGTACTGTAGTGATCGTTGATCAAGCCGAGTGCAGGCGCTGTGAGGAAGACACCTGCACCGCCAAAGGCCATGAACGCAGCCCCATGCAAATGATATCGGCTTTCGGTCAATTGCCCGATGAAGTGAGGTTTGATGGGATTGAATGGAGCGAGGGCATCCAGCAGATTAGGCAGAGAGACGAAAAAAGTGTCATCATCAATAATGGCAAACCACTCGTGTTGAGGCTTCCTCATTGAAAGCATCGCTTGAGCGATGGAAAGGTGGCGTTTCTGATGATTGTCGTCCTGCTTGTGCAATTGGCCTCCAAACTCCATGTACGGGATTAGGATTACATCGAGATTATGATCTTCCAAACTTTGTTTGATTTCCGCCCACTTGGGAGTTGCTCGGAGTTGCTCTGAGGTCGTGATATCCGGTTCGCTCTTCGAGTCCCAGTGCACCACCACAACCATGTCTGCTTGCGATTCACTGAGCCACCGTGCCCAATGTGGTATACTCGTATTGAGGCGACCAAGTGTCGTCGCAACACCAAACAATAACGACGAAGTGTTAACATCTGAGTTGGTTCTAAATTGCGGCACAGGCAGATCCATCGGACGGCAGCCCTTCAACTCCATATTCTCGCCGTGCACAGACTCAAGGCGTAATGGTTCTCGGAAGATTTTTTCATCCACCGATTGCATTGATGACCGTGAGAGGCTGGACGTTTGCTTGGTCTGCAGAGCAAGACATTGGTATTCAAATGAGGATGTGATGCCAAGGAGATGTTGAACAAAGGAGACGGGGGAAGGCTCGATCGAAGAGGGTAATGGGTATGTCGGGCGCTGAAGCTCAGAAGCAGATGACGAGTTTTGCGAGGAGATGGACTGCATGTAGTAAGATGGAAACCGCGTCCGAAGATCCTTTCCAATCACGTCTTGACTGCTGAGCCAGATGGCGATCCAGAACGTGAAAAGGCACAGCATGGCAACTTTGACTGGTGGGATTTTCCGCGTCCAGTACAAGATTGAACCAAAGTTATTCGTTGCCATTTTCTATTGTGATGTATTAGGGGAAATGATGGGCAAGCCCTGAGGAAGTCATAGGCGTGTATCTGAAAAGTTGGTCCAGGAAAGGTTCGGAACAGGAAGTTCCCACACTGGTGCCGTCACTCCCCTCTTAGATGCTTTTGATGCCTGTGATGAGATGAGGCACTGGCGTTACAAGAACAGCTGCACTATTCTCATCTTCATCATACCTTCGTAGTAAGAAGGCTCGTGAAAGAGCGTAGGAGAAGAGAGCAACAGATATGAGGTACACATCGTGACATGTGATAAGAAAAAACTAGACATACTACCCACATTGGGAGTTAAACGTCGTGATAGGCAGGAAAGGCAACACAGTGGACTCGCCTGCGTCGTCTGCACCAAAGCGGCTTGCCACCCGGCCCTCTAGAGAGAAACTGAGTACGCGTCTCTTTAAACAGACCTTGTATTGTGACCTCGCAAAGTCCACTGTACTTGTGGAGACGTCCGCATTGCGCTGAGGCTCGGGAGACTTAGTAGCCAGGAGTGAACGAATGACTGCCAACATTTTCTAGGCCGTGCGAAGCACGCTCGGAGCAAGTCCGTTAGACCCATGTTGAGACGACTAGATTGTTTGTCAGACTTACTCGCGAAAGGCAAAACGTCGTAACCAGGACGCAGAGCAGAGCATGCAAAAGCAAAGTTGGAAACAGATCCTGGGTCGGCTCCGATGTTTACCCGACTGAGGTTTGCGTTGCGCCACTGATTCCGTCCCCTTCTAGCCTTTCGAAAGACGCCATCATCACACATGCTACACGATCCTTCTGCGACTTGTGTCTGGGAAGAGCATCCTTCATAACGCCATTTCTAAGACATCATGCGATCAGGCTTCTCATAAGGCCCCACATGCCAGATCCTGACACCGGCACTGGGGTCAATTTTCCTCGCTTTCATTTGTCCAGAACTCCAAGGAAGTCTTCAAATTAGGCTAGAAGTCCTCAGTCATGCGTCTCATGAAGATACGACGCACTGGAATGGTGTCACGTCTGCTCACAATCCTTCAAACCGATTCCCGGGCGGTCAAAAATCTCGCCACTCCGCCTACACAACGGTCTTATGGGGATTCGGTCTTGGCATCTAATAAGCTATCTCTTAGCAAGGAACAGCGAGATAGGTACGTACACTGTGACGGATTAACTTTATGCGATAATGATTTTCATCACCGCTGGTCTAGTCCTAAAAAAGAAAGAAGCAAAAAGGTAGGTAGAGGTACGCAATGGAACTATCAACGTCACCGGTACTCATCGTCTCAAACGCCAATGCTGTAGTATTGTTATCTGCTAGTGGTGCTTCAAATCCCGTGTGGGACAGTCCGCACAATCGTTTCGCTGCTTGTTCAGTACTTTTCGTGGGTGGGTATTGCAGGTACTGGTAACATTGTATGCACGAGTGCCACTCTTTAGATCCCCGAGCTACGAGGTTGATATGACCTCGATGTTGTTGTAAAGTTCCGTTAATTCTCGGAAGGTAATACTGAGTCGTAAGAGTTAGCTACACCCGAAAGTGAAACCAGAGGCACAGATCTTCTGGTATAGAAAGTTCTAAGATGTTTCTCTCATTTGTCATTAGTATGCACCACGAAACTTCGAATTGTAATTAGGTGTCGATGATAGAAATCGACGCCCATTCTCTCGTGAACTACTGTGACACTAGAAACCTCAATTTTCTTGCTAGTCTCTCAACTTCAAATATCTCTATTCAAGGCAACCATTACAATCATATCAACTTCAATAAGCCACCTGCTCTGCCAACCCATCCAGCTCCCGCTCCCAGTTTCGGTGCTGGCTAATCTCAAAGAAGAAGGCATCCACAAAGTTCGCCGCACCTTTCGCCATCTTCACCACCTCACGCAGCCTCTCCGGCTGCGTCTTCACCGCCGTCACCACGCCGTACGAATTCGTCAAGTCCTCACCATATGACAACTTCACGCCCTGTGGCAGCAACACCGCATCACGCAAGAAAGAGACGGCCTCGCCGGTCGCGCCGATCGACTTGAGATGTCCAAACGCTTCGCGCACCCAGTGCAGCGCGCGGCCCTGCTTCCGCAGCGTATTGATGGATTGTTCGCCGCCGGGGATGAATAGCGCGTCAAAGAGCGTACTGCGCATGCCCTCGAGGTGGTGGTCCGGCTGGACACCCTTGCCGCTGTCGCGGCTCTCACCGGCGGCGAAGACGGGCGTGCGACGCGGACCAATCGTGAAGGGCAGGGCCTTGGCGGATTTCAAGGCGGCGACAATGGCAGCGTAGGCGATGGGGTCGTAGCCGTCGGCGATGAGGATGGCGACGCGGCGGGTTGCGATGGTGGGTTCTTTGGGGAGGAATTCTAGCTGAGAGAGGCCTTTGGCTTTCTTACCGTGGTTGGCAATGCCAGCTTTTTGCGGGGGCTTAGCGCCAGCTTGCTCGGCAACTTGCTGAGCGAGGCCGAGGTCGATGTTTGCAAGGCGCTCTGAGATGCGCTCATAGACGATGGGATCGTCGCAGTGGTCGAGTTCGAACGAGAGAGACGCGGCAATGTGCTTTTTCTCGATTGCACTCATTGAGTTGTAGAAAAGCTGTGCCTGAGAGGTGTGATCGCCAAACTTCTTGCTCCTCATACGAGTCTTGATGCCTTCGACTTTCTGCGGATAGTCTACATAGCCGCCCTCTTCAGGCTTCGCTGGCGGTACTGCGCTGAACCGATTTGGCCAATAGTTCACATTGCCTTTGCTGATAGTGTGACGTCCTTGCCCATCTCGGTTGTGGTTAAGAAACGGGCACACAGGGCGATTGATTGGTAGTTCTTGCCAGTTGATACCTAGACGGCTTATCTGGGTATCAAAATAAGAGAGGTTACGACCATGGAGGAGAGGATCGTCGGAAAAGCCAATGCCGGGAACGACATGGCTTGTGCAGAAGGCAGCTTGCTCGGTTTGGGTAAAATACTCATCCGGGTTGCGATTTAGTTCAAGGTCGCCAATGTAACGGATAGGGACGAGTTCTTCAGGCCAAACTTTTGTAGCATCGAGAATATCAAAGTCAAAATCATGTTCTTTTGACTCAGGAATCACTTGGATGCCGAACTTCCACCTGGCAGGATTGCCGGACTCAATAGCTTCATAGAGGTCTTTGCGGTGGAAGTCGGGGTCCTGTCCAGCAATCTTGAGAGCCTCATCCCATACAAAAGAGTGAACACCAAGCTCAGGCGTGAAAATGAATTTAACAAAAGAGCGTTCACCCTTGTCATTCGTCAAAGTATAAGTATTGACACCAAAGCCCTGGATCATTCGGTAGGAGCGAGGAATTCCTCGATCTGAATTCGTCCACAAGTACATGTGAGTTGCCTCTGAGTGCAGATATACGAAATCCCAAAAATTGTTATGAGCAGTCTGGGCTTGAGGCACTTCGATTTGCGGTTCCGGCTTTCCAGCGTGGATCAAATCGGGAAACTTGATGGCATCCTGAATGAAGAAGACAGGAATGTCGTTGCCCACGATGTCCCAGTTGCCCTCACTTGTGTAGAACTTGACTGCGAAACCACGCACATCACGAACAGTGTCAGCACTGCCACGGCTCCCAAGGACCGTCGAGAAGCGCAGAAATACCGGGGTCTCGCGAGAGGTGTCGGTCAAGACACCAGCATTGGTAACGTCTGCAGCACTCTCGTGGAGCTTGAAGTGGCCAAAGGCTCCGGCGCCACGAGCATGAACAACACGTTCTGGAATCCTCTCGTGGTCGAAGCGGTGTATCTGAGAAAACGCTGTGTTAGTATCCGACGTGTACCAGAAGATACGAGGAAGAAGTTACCTTCTCGCGTGCAAAAGGGTCTTCAAGAAGCGAGGGACCGGTGTGGTCTTCGGTGGCAACCTTCAACCAATCGTCGGTATTAGACTGCTTCACACCAAAATCTGAATGGATTCTCCAGTTTGGATCATGAACGTCCTTGATGTCCCGCTCAAGATCACGCTGTTTGCCATCCCTAGTTTGGCCATTGGCGGGCTTCGCAAGACTTGAAAGAATGTGGGAAGCCATCTTCTCGATTGGACGGAATTGCCGCACAGCTTCTGGACCTTAAGTCATGGGGGCCAGATTGTTTGGAGTAAGAAGCAAATGCTTTCTGCAAGTTTATAGAGAGTCCGAGCCGGTGGCGAAATACACTTGAGTGGTAGCGTCAGTGATACGTAAAGACATTGCTGAATGGGACAAGTTCAAGGTTGATGACGGTGGTCGACGGTGGCGTCACAATGAGCGAAGAGCAAGGTCAACTGGTGTAACTGAACATCGCATTCTGCGCCTGTCACAACTTTCCCATTTGCTCATCAGGGAGGAGCTAATCAACGGGCGCCTGTTCATCACTCAGCAGAGTCTTCTCCAGTCTGCTTCTTAACGGCTCTGCAGAAGCTGCCGAAGCACAGCGTGCGGAGGGCATCCTATTCTTAAGTGTACGACAAGTGCGTGTAGACGATACTAGGTACCTACCTTGCTGAGCGAATACAGCTCGCCAGCATGGAAGAATTCTGACTATAGCATCGAAGGAAAAGGAGGCTCGTGTCGTGGAGAACTGGATGCGACGTTGAAAGCCACACAGCAAGCAAGGGGCACTGATTGGTCGCACCCTAACAAAGCCCTAACGCATGACGCCTGGGTACCGAAAGCTGGAGCGGTTGTAGACAAATCAAACTATCACGTCGACATCTCTCTCGTAAAATGTAATCAATTGAATAGCTGCTGCCCCGAAGTCCTGCGGGTGGAGCTAAGTCATTCGGTTCTTCACAACTTTAGCCGGCCATGCCGGCACCGCATCCAGGAGTCGTAAGAATAGGCGTGGACGTAGGAGGTATAGCCCGTTCCGTACCTCAGTGGGAATGCAATCAATTCCTTGGCTTATCTGAATCTAGGTACAAACACGGACGCTGTTGCTCTTGACATATCAGCCCGAGCCAGCGAGCACAGAGGTGTGCTTGCTAGCTGCAAGACCCCCACGACCCACGATGTCACTGCCGGAATCGAAACAGCTGTCCGAAAGGTCCTTGACCTTGCAGAGCTTCCTCCACATGAGATTTCTAGCGTTACAGTGGGCACAACCCACTTCATCAATGCCGTTCTCGAACGAGGTTTGTCTCGTATCCAGGCTCTAGAGTATCCATCCGTTCGTCGCTCACTGCTACAAAGATGTTGGAAGACTCCAACGAGTTGCTGTTATACGACTATCGAGATCGTTTTTGCGGGAGATTCCCCCTTTGTCAGACTTCCCACCAGCGCTAGCAGCTATTCTCAAGGGATACGTAGGTTATGTTGATGGAGGTCTGCACATCGATGGTTCTCAGGAGGCTCCGATAGTAGAAGAACAGATTGTCCGCCAATGCTCCGCAATCAAGGAGAACCGTCTCACTGCTATTGTCGTCGCTGGTATTTTCTCACCTATTGACCAGATGTTTAGGCAGGAGAGTAAAGCCCGCGACATTATTCTCCGAGAGCTTCCCAATGTCGACGTCGTATGCTCTCATGAAGTTGCCAACATTGGGTTCATGGAGAGGGAGAATGCGAGTATACTCAACGCAGCCATACTGAAGTATGCCCGTCGGACCATCAAAAGCTTTCGCACTGCCATGTACAAGCTGCAATTGAGATGTCCATTGTTTCTTACCCAGAACGATGGAACACTCTTGGATGCGGCATCTGCAGCCAAAGTCCCGATCCGTACATTTTCTTCTGGTGCTACCAATTCCATGCGCGGAGCATCTTATCTATCTCGCACAGGCTCCGAATCCTCTTCCACAATTGTTGTGGATATTGGCGGGACTACAAGTGATGTGGGCATTTTATTACCGTCAGGACTTCCCCGGCAAGCGTCTGCATATGTCGCCGTCGCCGGCGTCAATGTCAATTATTCAATGCCCCACCTGCATTCCATCGGCCTTGGCGGAGGCTCCATTGTACGGCGAACGAATGAAAAAGTATCCGTTGGCCCCGATTCTGTAGGTCATGCTTTAGACACGGAAGCAGTAATCTTTGGTGGTCCTACCCTTACAGCCTCTGATATTGCTGTCGCTTTGGGTAGAGTCTCTCTAGGCAATGTAGACATGGCCAAAATTATTTCCGAGGAGACCGTCAACAAAGCCCAATCCAGGATCAAGGCTTTACTAGAGGCAGCTATCGATGTAATCAAGACTTCTCCAGACCCACTTCCCGTGCTCTTAGTCGGAGGAGGAACCATCCTGGCTCCTGACTCTTTGAAAGGAGCCTCCATCCTTATCAAACCGCCGTTCCATGATGTTGCAAATGCGGTCGGCGCTGCAATTTCGCAGGTTGGCGGGACGGTGGACATGGTACAGAGCGTCGCGAACCAGACACAAACGCAAGCTATCGAAAATGCAAAGTCCTTAGCTGTTCGCAAGGCAGTTGAAGCAGGTGCTGCGGAGCCTTCGGTTTTTGTCGCCGAGGTTGAGAGCTTACCAGTCGCTTACATGGCTAACCAACTCCGGACAATTGTGAAAGCAATCGGCGACTTGAATGAGACAGTCAAGCCCAACGAAGAGTTGCTTGACAACACAGAAGACGAAGGAGGTACGGAGCTTGACAAGAACTCCTCCATCGAGATAACAGAAGAGTCTCCTGTAAACCACGAAACGTACAAGCCTCGTATCATTAAAATTCCGGAGTCAAATCATTTGGAGTGGCATATCAGTCAGACTGATCTCAACTATTTGGCGGACGGTTGCTACGTTCTTGGATGTGCTGGCGGGGGGGCCCCGGGCTCGACAAGACTACAATTAAGAGACCAACTAGGGGCAGGATGTCAGATGCGCATCATTGATGAATCTGCACTCAAGACAGATGCAGTAATTTACTGTAGGCATCCGTTACACAATGTCTGTCCGCGAGCAATTCTCTGACTTACTTTAGGGGGCGGACATATGGGTTCGCCAGCTACAAGTGTAGAGCGTCTCAACTCGACTGAGACGATCTCTGCCTTCAAAGTGCTCATGGACTACCTCCATCACCAATCATTCGATGCTGTTGTCGGCCTTGAGATCGGCGGCGCCAACGGCCTTGAGCCCTTACTCGCAGGCTCATCCAAGTTCTTCAATCGACCAGTCGTGGACGCTGATTTCATGGGCAGAGCATATCCAACATACTGGCAAACGACGCTCGCTGTGCATCATGCTCTGGAGCTGACTCCTTGTGCAATAGATTCCGGAGACGGCAAGAGTATCGTCATGACGAGAGCACCCGATGATGAGATTGTGGATCGGGCGTTGAGAGCCAGCTGCGCCGAAATGGGATCTCGTGTGGGTATGGCCGCAAGGCCAACGACCACCGAGCGAGTGCGGAACTGCGCCGTTCTCAACAGTTACAGCCTCGCTTGGCGAATAGGACGATGTATTGCTGTTGCTGAGCAGACGAATACGTTGAGTCGAGTTGCAGAAGCTATCGTGCGGGAAGCTGGGGGTTCGGAGAGTGCCAAAGTTCTCTTTAGAGGTAAAATTGTTGGAGTTGAAAGACGATTATGGAAAGGGCATTCATATGGCGAAGTCATCATTGCGAGCACAGCTCCGGGAAACGAGCTTGACGAAGATGAGACTCGCTCAGCGTCGTATCATGTGAAGCCAGTGGCTCAAGGGGGCACTTTGAAGATACCCTTTAAAAACGAAAACATACTTGCGGAGCACACTGACGTGAGCGGAAAGCAATCCATTATTGCTTCAGTCCCTGATCTCATTTGCATTCTCGACCGAGGATCCGGCCGCGCTCTTGGGGTGCCAGAGTTCAAATATGGATTTCGAGTTGTGGTGTTGGGGATTGCCTGCTCGCCCAGATGGACGGATGTGCCAAAAGGACTAGAGATCGGGGGCCCAAAGGCATTTGGATATGACGACGTTGAGTACAGGCCACTGGGCGTATATCGTAAGCCAAGGAGTGTACTTGCTGAATTTGCACCGGACACATGACCGCAGGACCGAAAAGTGTGACCTGATCCTTTTTGAACCGACAATAAGTGCCTCTTGTGGCGCAACGAAATAGCTCATTGCGTCGTTGCACGCTTCCGTCAGCATTTCAATATATTCATTCCCTTGATCTATAAAATCAATGAATGCGAATAATGGTGAAATTGAAAGGAACTAGTCTTCAAGAGAAGATCGGCATCGATAAGCCTACCATTCCCGACGGACATGCTTATCGTGTTGCAAGGTCAAGGTAAGCTCTGATGTCGGGTCTTTTATTTTTCGACGGCTGGCGTCGACATCCACGGCCCCATAATATACTAGACGTAGAGTAAGAGAAGGCTCTGTTATGGCAAAATCCTCAAGTCACGATCCAGTTTGATTATGCTACGGGCAAGCGGTGTCAACGATGTCGTTTTGCCCGATGGCGACAATGTTTAAGCAGTCAATTGTTCTGTTCTTCCCCGGTGCTAATTTGTTGCGTTATACTGAATATCTAACTTATCGACTAATTTTGAAGTAAGTTCCTAACTTTCTCCCCTGCCACCTCAAGCGCATCCAAGAAGAGCCTTGTTTTCCCGAGAGGTCCCTTAATTGAGTACCAGCAACTAAATGCAGTTAGCGAAACGAAATGCAACATGCAGAGAGAAGATCCAATGTACCTGTCTTCCCGAACCTCGTAATGAACCCACACGAAGTCAGGATCTGGCATCACGAACCCACCATCTTGGATCACACCCTGCCACGGAACGCAATCTGTCATGATCTTTGCAGGCCTAGTGGTGCTGTACGTGGGGTCTCGGAACAACAGTGGCATTTCCTCATCCGGTCCGACAACTTCTTGTAAGGCATAAAGATGAGCTGCGAAGCCACGTCCGCGACTGACCCGCGTCAACGTCGCGGTGAGGGACTTGGCTGCTTCGGAAAAGAGCTGGCGAAGGTCGCTTTGGGGTTCCAATGGCCTTGGGTTTTGCATGGTAGCGCAAAAACGTGCGACTGAGGGAAGGACGGTTTGGAAGATATCGACGCGCCCTTTGTGAAACGAGCGCATGCAGACAGTCTCCCACGACGGAGGCTGATGGCCAAAGTACAGAAGAGAGGCGAGCTGAATGACAAGTTGAAAGCCGATCTTGGGGCTACAGTAGTGAGTGCGCAGTAGATTGCTGCCGAATTTGTCATAGGTATATTGGGCCTGTTCGGCCATTGCTATCGCAACATTGTAGCCTTGTTGGATGCGCTCTATGTGGCTTTCAATGTCCACGTCAACGTCAAAAACGTGTCCGTCGAGCTCTGGTTTCGCGTTATCCCCGTTTGTAATCTGTAAATCGGTGGGTCTTGGCTCATAATTGATGATGGCGACTTTTAGAGCTTCATTGAGTTGCTGAAAGGTCGTGCCATCGACGGAAGAATGCTCGCATACATATGCGGACGTTCCATTGGAGCAGACAACAAATTGCAATACTTTATCACTCCACCGATACGACGGGTCTGCCAGAAGGAAATGATTCGATCGTTCGGTAGCATCACTTGGGGCCGCATCGTCAAGGCAGATCATAAATGCAGCAGCATCTATCATATCCACCAATTGGTGATTTGCATGGCTCTTAGCCATGACATGGGCCCGGGTCTATCCTACATTAGCTCCAAACATGCGCAAATCGTGTTTGACAACCTACGGTAGACCAGGTGTTTCTCTCATCCGCAGTAAGAGCAGCGACAGGTGGCGCCCAGTCATGGGTTGTCACCAGAATTTGATCGAATATGCGTCGAAGAGATCCCACGGAAGCGAATTCCATGCCATCATCATTGTGAGTTAGGAGCATCACCTTGAAATAGTGGCCCCGTCTAAGAGCGATGCAGTAGTCATTGCCCGGGTATCTGTGCACAACATCGGTGCCTCTGCATGGCTCGCGGGAGGAGTTGAATAACCAAGGGAGTGAGCTCATGCAAAGCTGGTCCTCGTTCAAAATATCTGGTAGGATCTTGCCAGCTTCGAGATTCTCCTTGAATTGGAAAGCGGTGATAGCAATGATAGCAGCTCTTTCGGCTTGACTATGCCGGACTTTGCTATCCACGTGGGTGCCGTAAAAGTGCTGCAGTGGGTTGACTGGTACGCGATGATTTAAATAGACATGCTTGTCGTAAAGCTCAGCCAACCAGTTGTCTATGGACGAATCGCTGGCTCTTTGTTCCAGACGTTTCTGGAGCTGCTGTCCGAAACCATGAGGCGTCTGGAACTCCTCTATCGCTCGAAATGTTTGTGAAAGCTCCTCGGCCGAACAGAACGGTGTGACAGATTCAAGATAGAGCTGAAGAGTGTCTTCTAACGTCGGCAACGGGTGCGCAGGAAGATCTTGAGGATTTCTGTCCGCTGGTAGAGATCCTCGTCCAGCTATTACCTGGGATGTCTTTTCGGTCTTTTCTGGGACTGTTTCGCTATCCGTTTTTGAGAGTGTGAGAAGGGTTGATCTTTCAGCAATTACTTTTGTCAAGGCTCGGATGCTAGCCGCGTCCAGAATTTCCGAAGTTTGCACAGCTGCTTGGAGGGTTCGACCGATCCAATTTTTGAGTTCGATCGCAATCAGGGAGTCTAGACCGAAGTCTGCCATGGAAGTGTCCCACGAAACCATGCCATACTCGAGAGCAAGAAGAACAGAAAGCTGTTTTGCAAGAGCGGTAGAAATTGCCTTACTCGCTTCGTCGAAACTTGCAGCTTTTGTCAGTGCTTCATCAACAAATGCCTTTGACGCAGTTGTGGATTTAGCAGTATTCTCCATTGTCGAGTCACGGAAATGGCTAAACAATGGACTCCTGAGAACTTGCTCGGAATGAACGATAATCGACTCTCTATTGAAACCAATAGCAGCTTGCTTACAATTGTCTTGCCTGGCTTCTGCGCTCATGCCATATGAGAGCAATCTCAGCACATGATCAACAGAGATGGGAAGACTGCCTGCACGGATAAGAGCTGCTCGTCGCTCATGGTGTGAGGTAATTGCATCTGACCCCTCCACCAATCCCAGGTTGACTGATAAGTAATGGGTCCCGGATTGATATTTCTCCTGAGCAAAAGCATCCTGGAAGGCATTCCCAGAGGAATAGTTTGCCTGAGACCGCGAACCAATTATGCAGGCGATTGAAGAGAGCATGATAAAGAAATCCAGCTTTGAGTTGTGGAAAGCATCATCCAGATACTGAGTACCGGTAACTTTGGGCTCAAGAGCAGTCTTAAAGTCCACGTCGCTCATTTGTTCGAGAATCCTGTCCTGTGAACACATTTTAGATATCCTATATGATAAGTGGCGTTCACTCTTGCACTTACCTGAAGAACCATAGCGGCTTGAATGATTCCACGGACCGGAGGCAGGGTTTCGCGGCAAAACGCTGCAGCCGCATGGACACTCTCAGAATGAGTAATGTCACATCTCAGCGTATGAATTCTTGCTCCAAGACTGCTAAATCGTGCCTGGAATTCGTGAATTTTTATGTTCTCAGGATGCCTTCTTGATAAGAGAACCACATGCTTGGCACCGCATGTTATCATGAACTCGCATATGCTCAAGCCAAGATTGCCCAGTCCACCAGCGATTACGTATGTGCCATGCTCCTCAAGCTGTAAAGGCTTCGGAGCAGCGGGGATCACCTTAACCAAGCTATTTTCTCGAGCTTCTAACACAACTTTACCGGTGTGTTTTCTGGCTTGAATATATCTGAATGCCCCTTCGATATGCGAGACTTCCATTATCTTTATTGGATGAACAGCTCGCAGGGATCCGATTGCAAACAAGACAAATACCTTCTTCATAATTTCTTTCAAAATTTCAGGCCGTCGATTCGCTACGACGACTAGATCGACTGACGCAAAATTGACGTTCCTATCGAAGGGCTCCATGCTGAGCTGGGATTTTCGGTAGATATCGGATTTTCCAAGCTCGACGAACGTACCAAAAGGTGCAATGCAGTCCCAGGTATCCCGCAGGGCTTCCCCAGACGTGGAATTGAGGACAACATCGATTCCTTCGCCTTGTGTGAGTCGAAGAAGGCCGTCTTTGAAGGTCGTTGATCGACTCGAAAACACATGAGATTCCGGAATACCATACTTCTCTACAATAAGCTTTCGTTTCGACTCGCTGCCAGCCGTAGCAAAAATCCGTGCTCCAATGTGTTGCGCGATCATGATTGCGGCCTGCCCGACACCCCCGGAGGCAGCATGGATGAAGATGCTCTGGTCTCTCTGAAGATCCGCGATACTCACAAGACTGTAGAACGCTGTTCCAAATATGACAGGAACCGATGCCGCTTCCGTAAATGTCATAGAGTCTGGAATGGCAAAGACATCAACGCCTCTTACACGAGTGCGGCTTGCATATGGTGTTCCATTCCAAGCACACACACGATCACCCACTTGAAATTGTGATTGAGCGTCTGAGCCAACTGAGGTCACAATGCCCGCGCATTCGCCTGCCATTTTTGTAGAAGCTTTCATTTGACCAAGCGCGACAAAGACGTCCTTGAAGTTGATGCCACATGCTTTGACTTCAATCTCAACCTCGCTTACCCCGATTGGTTGAAGTAAGGCCTCATCTTCAACGAAAACAAGGCTGTCAAGCAAACCAGGGGTTTCCACGTGCAATTTGTGGCCTTTAGATTTCTGGTGAAACAGGCACTGCTCCGTTTTCCGCTTCAGTCTGGAACCTGCGACGCGAGCATCAAGCTGATCATCAGGAATTAGGCGAGGAATAATTAGCATGCCGTGCTCATACGCATACTCATATTCAATTTGACCAACGTTTCCCGGATTTTGAATGAACGTGATGGCGCATATTCGACAGAGGCTGTGAATCACTTTGGCGTCCTTGGATGAATGCCCTTGCCGTATATCAAAAGTAATCAAGCTAAGCCGCTCATTCTCAGAGCGCGCAACACGGGCAAAGCCTGTTACCAGCCCTGCTTCGGGATTGACATCTGCAGAGTAACCATCTCGCTCAACAATCCACAAAACACGTTCTGCGTATGTCAATAGTGCAGTGATGTTTTGAAAGTCTTCAGCAGATGGATCAAGCAGGAGATGATTTTGGCCACAGTCCCAGAGGAGATATACTGTGTCTTTTGAACGTCGGTGCGATGACCAGGACGAAAACCTAACCCGAAATCCTTGCTTTTCTAGGCCTACTATGAGTTCACCAAGCGATTCGCTTAGCTGGCTCTCCGGGATGGATTTCGAAAGAATCTCGATGTTCACTGTCGACGTGGGCAAGTCTTGTTTCAAGGAAGCCCCCGATATCATCAAAGTGGTCTTTCCAGCACGGCCCTCGAAATCACTGGCAGCAATTTCGATCCCTGTGAATCCATTGCGAGACAAGATCCCTTCCCATTGAGGAACTGACTGTAAGGGACAATCCAAACGCCCGTCCTCACGACCTAATTGGAGAATCAAGTCAACTTTCAATAAACAGCGTAGGCCTTCGATGACTTACCTTTCCACCAGCCTGGAAGAAGCCCGAATATAATGTTGCCGCCAGGTACAAGGCGCGTCATCTCAATCAAGGCAAGTTTGCCACCCGGTTTGAGTAGCTTTCGTACATTGTTTATGGTTTTATTGAGAGAGCTCGTTGCATGGAGCACATTCGCAGCTATGATCAAATCATAGGACTCGACTTCGAATCCCTGTTCAGCTGGATCACGTTCGATGTCAAGAGTCTTGTATTGCACCATGCCAGACCATTCTTCAAGTGCCGATTGCGCGGTTGCGAAGAAACCAGATGAGATGTCTGTGAAATCGTACTTTCTAAACGGGCTCGGAGAACTTGACAGAGCACGCAGCAGAGGCAACGTCGTCCCACCTGTCCCAGCGCCTATTTCCAGTATAGACATTTGCGGCTTCTTGAAAATCAAAAGTCGCATGTATTCGATTAAATGTGTGCAGCACCGGAGTGAAGAGTCATCTTGATACAATCGATACAACAAGCCATCAGCTAGGAGTATCGATAATGGCTCAATGTCTCCAATCACAATCGAAGTTAGGTTTTCTCCAATGCGAGCAATGGCCTCGCCTTCTACGCCTTCGCGCCGTGCTTGTTGCAGAATATTCTGACGGGTTTCCTCGTCCAAAGTGCTAAGCTCAATCATGTACTCATCTGATTTTGACCACTGATGCATCCAATCCAAGAGGTAAGCGAAATGGTCTTGTGCAGGCACGAGACTCCTATTAGCAAGGCTAGTCAGGCAAGAATTTACGTAAATATAGGTGGCTCTATCCAGAAGATCGCTTTTCCGCGTTTGTGACGAAAGGAATTCCTGAGGCAGTTCTGATGTAGAAGCTGTAAGCATTGCTGAGTTCAAGCAGTCGACATCTCTCCCCCATTTCATCTGGAAAGTCATCTTCTCCCTAGGCTCAGAATCTTCGGCATCCTGTGATCCAAGTCCACAAAGTTCGCCTTGCGAGATGACAATGACAGGTTTCAGCTCCGACTGCTTATCTCTTTGGAAAGCAGTAATGTCGGCGCTAGCAAAACGCCGCCCTTCTGCGTGCAAATTACAATTGACGAACAGTTCTCCCTTGGTCCTGCTGATTACATCTGGAGATATGATGAGCTCCTTCACCGCAGTAGGCATAACAGCCCCTGATGAACATTCACGAGAAAATAGCGGCAAGCTGATCTGGAGTAATGAGTCCAAAACGCAAGGGTGGATGAGGTGAGGCTGCATGAAATTGGCTGGCATGCAAAATGCGATGTCAGGAATCACCACTTTCCCTACAGCATTGGAATGGCCAATGCGGACGTCTTCAAGCGTGGCGAAGGTAGGACCGTAGTAATTTCCTCCGGATTTAAGCTGTCCGTACAGCTCGGAGCTTGATAGAGGCTCGAAACAAGCATCTGAGATGCTCGTAAAACTTTTTCGCAGGGCGCTTTCCCAAAGATCCCGTTCACGAAGCTCTTCTGTCTCGTCACCGGGTGCATCGAGCTCAATCATGATTGATCCATGACAGTGTTCACTCCACAGGCCATTATTAGACACGGAAGAGATTGTGAAGTTTTCCCATCCAGAGGAGTTCCGGGTATTCCCGTACTGGCATGACCGCAGTGCCAAGTGAATTTCGACTGTTGCGGGCGATTCTGGAACAATGAGAGCTTTGTGGAAGGTAACGTCGCGCAGCTTCACAAATTTTCTTATTCCGCGCTGCTCTCTATCTTCCATGACCTGACTCAGAGCCTCGATTGCCATGCACAGGTACCCGGCGCCAGGAAAGATTACAAAGCCATCAACAACGTGGTCGCGCAGCCAAGGTAAGCTGTTTGTACTCAAAACGTGGCGCCAGCAAGGTTCAGTGGAGGAGCTACCCACAATGCGTATACCTAACAGATCATGGTAGGCATGCCGGCGAAAACGATGCTCCTTGCTCAACCGTGATTCGTGCCAGTGCCGGCTGGAATGATCCCAAGCATAAGGAGGAAGGTCAAGCATCAATGAGACCTTTTCCGCTGCTGGAGCGATTGAGTTGAGCACTTGGAACCTTGGCAAAGTACCAACTTCAAATAGTTGCCCAGCTGCTTCCATGGTTGTGAGAACAGCGTCGCGATCCCGAACAAGAGTCGGAATGTACGTGAATGGAAATTGCGTTTCCTTGAAACGCTTCAAGGTCTGCTGAATCGGTCCGGAAAGGGTCTTGTGAGGCCCGACCTCTATGAACACGTGCAATGGCATGTCCTCTTTGTCTATCGACTTTGCTTGTTGCGCTGTACAAAGTGTATCAAGAGCATCAGAAAATCGGACAGTGGAAACCAAGTTATCAACCCAGTATGTGGGTCCAAAGTCGGATGTTTTTTCTTGCCCAGTGACGGAAGAGAAAAATTGGACTGAGGCCTTGGACGGTTCTGACTTGATCGCGCTTAGCAAACGTCGATAATCCTCGGCCACGGTTTGCATGTGGTGAGAGTGATATGCCAGATCCACTTTGAGCCTTCTATTGAACACATCTGCGTAGTTTAGGATTCCCTGAAGCTCTGCGATTGCAGTCTCATCACCAGAAACGGTGACGCTCAGGGGGCTGTTTACACAGGCGACCGCAACCTTGCCTTGCCGAAGTTGTCTCATGAAAACAGAAACTTCGTCTTCACTAAGACCAACGGCTAACATGCTGCCTCTGTCCTGCGAGGATTGCTTGCGAAGATCAGAGATAAGCCCCCGGTAGTACGATATGCTAAGAGCGGCGGCCTGTGACAGAGCACCGGCTGCATATGCGGCAGCAATCTCGCCACTGGAATGTCCCATAACGAGATCTGGCCGAACATCGAGCGCTTCCATGAGATCAACCATAGCTATTTGTAATGCTGTAGTACACGGCTGGGAGATTCTGCTATCGTCGATCTGAACACGTGTGTTTGTCGGAATAATGTCCTCAAGCAAGGACCATGGTGAGCCTAGTCCTTTCAAAATCTTGTCAGCCTTGAGAAGAGATTCCCTAAAGGGAGACTCAGTGAATGCCAGTTCTCGACCCATCCCAGCCCACTGTGCGCCTTGTCCAGTAAAGACAAAAACTATTTGGACCTGCGGTGAGGCTTTTATCATTCGTAGCGAGCTCGTGTTCAGCTGACTGACAAGGTTCTCATAGCTTGTAGCTACAACGCTGCATCTCCACCGCATGAAAGAACGGCGACAGCACAACGTATAAGACAAATCTTGCAGGCCTGAACTATCTTGTACGCGATTCGTGACCCATCCAGCAAGACCGCTGACAGTCTGAACAAGCGACGCTCGAGATCTTGCGGTTATGGCCAGCAATTGCTTAGATTGAGCTGCAAATGGGACACGAAGCTCGTCTTTGACGGCTACATCATGCTTGTTGCTGCCATCGGGCCCGGTCTCTCCAACAGGGTCGAATGAAAGCCCTCCCTTGGCACCGTTCGTATGTCCGTTGACACGAATTGATCCGTTACGTGACTCTTGAACCTGCCAAGAAGCGCTGCGTCCATGTGAACCATTTGTTACGCTCTTGCCTCGATCCAAAGGCGCAGCTTCCAGAATACAGTGTGCGTTTGTGCCACCATATCCGTAGCTATTGACCGAGGCATAGCGAGCATATTCCGGCAACGGCTCCAACGTCCTGGCAACCTAGCTCGAAATGATCAGAAGAGAACATCGCCAAATGTGGCAAAAAGAGAGCTCAATTACCCTAATGTTGCGTTCACTGAATGCCAAACCGTCCTTGAAGCGTTCCAAATTTAAGTTGGGGGGAATCTGACGATTCTCAAGCACAAGAACTGTTTTGATCAGTCCAGCAATTCCACTGGCAGCCTCAAGATGTCCAATATTCGTCTTGACCGATCCAATATACAAGGGCTTGTCCTGATTTCTCTCGTTACAGAAGACATCAGAGATAGACTCGAACTCGCAAGCGTCACCGGCCTTTGTGCCGGTCCCGTGAGCCTCCACATATCCTATTTGGCCAGGGTCGATCCCGGTTCGTGAATACATGGAATGCATCAGGGTGCGCTGGGCTTCCTGATTCGGCACTGCGATGCCCATTGTCTTTCCGTCTTGATTGACACCAGTGTCTCTGATTATGGCACGAATAGGATCACCCGCTAGTAAGGCATCATCAAGCCGCTTCAATATTACCGCAGCTACGCCCTCTCCGCGGCCATAACCAGATCCTCGAGTGTCGAATGTGTAGCATCTGCCGTCAGGATTGAGAATCCTACGCAGTATTTGAGCATTAGCAGTCTTTCGTTCGCTTCATAAAAGCTCACCCAAGCAAAGTCATTGGCAGCATGGCATCCGGGCCAAGGATCAAATTTGTACCACCGACAAGAGCCATGTTTGACTCCCGCATCCGAAGACTCTGACACGCTTGATGAAGAGCCACCAAGCTTCCAGAACAACCCGTGTCAATAGTCATTGATGGACCCTTCAAGTCAAATACGTAAGACAGCCTGTTGGATGTAATAGCATCTCCAGCTCCGATCATGTGGTATTTGGCAAGATTGCTTGTATCTTTATACATAGACCGATCGTAGTCACGGCTGAATATAGCGACATACACGGCGGTGTTTGAGCCCTTGATGATGTCTAGTGGCATCCCCGCATTTTCGAAGGCCTCATACGCTGTCTCGAGCTGAATTCGTTGTTGCGGATCAATAGAGTGTGCTTCCGACGGATTTATGCCGAAGAAAGAAGCATCGAATGCGGCGATGTCCTGATCAAGGAAATGACCTCCGCGGTGATTCGTGGTTCCATTGACTCCAGGAGAAGGATGGTAAAATGCTTTCCATTCAAAACGGTCCCGAGGAACTTCAGACCAAGCATTTCTGCCCTCTGAAAGCATCGACCATAGCTTTGTGGGATCGTTTGCTCCACCTGGAAATCGGCAGCTCATGCCAACAATGGCAATGGCATTTGAGGATTGATGGGCCATGATTCGAAGCAAGGTATCAAGTTCACCTTAAACTCTGAGCGATGCCTTGCAACGTGTTGAACAGCAAGGATCAAGCAAAGCGAGCTCGGATCGACCGAGGTCTGCTTATATTTAGGGAGTACTTACTGTCATTGTCGTTCAACACGGCTTGACGCATGCCATCCCTCACCTTCGATTCTCGGAATCTGAAGCAGGACCCATAACATGGGGTCATGGCATGGCCATCTGACAGTGCCCCGCCATTTCAGTTGGCGCCTGGTGCTGTAAAGCTGTCTCATGAGCTCCGTAAAGCCATAGCGATGTTCATACGAGAGGAAATGTCCCTATTGGACAGATCTGTCATCTTTGTCGTGAGGCGTTTTCGGACGGTCGAGAAAGCTCGTACGCCAACCCGACCATGGCAATTCCCAGACATTATCGTGATCTACTTGTCATGCCCCTATGGCGACAATATGCGGGTTGATGCGAGGCGATCGGTGGAGTGTCGAGGTTAAGAAACGGGGCGCGGTGCAGTGTAGACGCTGCTGGTGCAACCAAGGTGGAATGGGAAAGAAGGACTGCCGTTGCACGGATGCGCTTCAGGTCTGAGACGGAAGCGACGCGTATCGAACCCTAGGATCAGGTACCGGGAAGCACAGCAAGACGCATTGGCCATGGATGAAGCTCCTCCTCCAATCCTGTCGGTTTTCTCTTATCTTGCGCTGATCGAAGCTCCCGTTGTGCTTCATCTGGATGGTGATGCATATGATGGGTAACGGCTCCGTCCAAAAGAAGACAGGTGGGACGTATTGTCCCGAGGGGCGCCCTATGGCATCCTAGCGTCTGCACCTCCTCTCACTCCTCCTGGGAATGATGGAATGCAAGCAGAAAGCTCATTTCGTCTTTTGGACGTGTCTGCTCTGAGCTCGGAAAGTACACGACTGAGGCGTCAAACCTTGCCCAGACAGCCTGAATTGCATCTCCAAACTATTCTTCCATCATCGAGTCTTGTCACAGGATGGTCGCAACCTTTGTAAGTCCCATCGACACAACATACTAACCTACGTGCAGAGCAAACATAAGACAGCAAGTATTAGTCAAGTCCGGCTTTCACGCTCTTGTTTTACCAGGTATCTTGGAACACCCAACAGAATGATCTCATTGTATTCAGTCGAGCAACACAGCACCAAACCAAGACCTTGGTTCCACACCATTACCAACATCAGAATAGAGCAAAATTTACCTATCTCTGACCAAATTCATATTTAGAAAACTCGCCGAAAGATTCAACTTCAATTTAAACCTGCACGCTAGACTCGGATCTGGAGCTTGCCCCGAACATTCGGCATCATCTTCTAAAAAAAAAAAAAAAAGCTCTTAGGCTAAAGTGTTAAGTGGCGAAGGGGGTTCAAATGACTGTATACAGCTTCGAAGAGAGCGTGGCTGCATTGTGCTGATTAAAGATCTCCTTAACATGGGTAGGTGTTGATTCAGAGTAAAATTTCCGGTGGTTATACTACTAGGCTCGCTCAACCTTGACAGGGCTGTGGCATCAACCTGCCCCACACCCATTTACGACCGATCGATCCTTACTCCGCTGCAGATTTTCGAACTATGTAGTAGCAGTGCTCACAGCTTCGGTCAGATCTACGTCGCCGTATTTTTCGAGAGACTCGCGCAATAAAAGTTTCCAACACACCTTCTCTCACTGAAAAAAGCATTTCAACCCAATGATAACTATACTTGCACCTGATTTGTTGCTTAACAAGGAAGATGGATTGGCGAAATCCGCAGTACGATTCTTGGAGATCCAAGCAACACCGGGGAAGATGGCTCACACCGACGGAGGTCGCACCATGCCCACTGCACATCTCCAACACACGCCTTTGATCATGTGTCAAACTTTTCGGCTATCCTTGAGCTGTGCAGATCACGAATGAGGTTCCATGATCACTTGTCAAGTCCTTAACCACAGACAGTGAGAGGCAGCGCAACACCATGGGTGTGTCGGCAAGGGTTTCAAGTCCGGTGATCTTAAATATGCCGGCAAGAACTATTGAGCCTTCTCTGTTTCCGCGATTTTGGATTAAAAGCACCTTTGTAGGTTTCGACTACCGGGCCCAGGTGAACCTCCATGGAAAATTGGTTTTCTGCACTAGCTACTTTTTGTCGCCTCATAAGACATGATGTTCGAAGCGGGTAATGGTGTAGTGCGCTCGGACGAGGCTTCCAAGCTAAAGGCATAACCGCATCATGGTGTCTACTAGTAAAGGACTACATGAAGAGATAATCGCCGTGATCTGCAATGCACATGAACACAACAGAGAAAGTCACTGAACAGAACGTATCTTCTCGTACAAACATCATGGAATTTGGGAGATTGAAATTTCAGCTATTGAGAGGTGATGGATGATGCCGAAACTATGACAAAAGTTTACCAAGTGTGCCCAGAAATATACCTCCCCTGCAGTCCCTCGACATCGCAATATCTCGTGTTTGCTCATGGGAATCTCGGAAGACGAGGTTTTTACTGTCCATAAGCAGGAAACAACCAGACAACGATTCTCCTGCTATGAAACAGCCTCGGTCCGTCAGCATGTCGGGCCAAAAGGAAATGCAGGTCACAAATGCTTTATGAGATTGCTGATCCTTGCACAAAGGGCACCATCATCTAGGCAGCTAGAGTACCCTTGCCAGAAGCTGTTGCCACATCATATTTTATGAATCTTTTCTTGCACGTAGGGATTGTACTAGGACGTCCTCTGGAACGGTTCCCCCCGTGACAGAAAGAGAAATGAAAAGCAAAAAAGGTACCAACGGTTTCATTTTCTGGGTTATGATGGAGTCTATGACATGATAAGGGGATTTTTATCTGATCCTTTGTAGACTAGGTATAGCACACATCGTGTAGACCGCTGAGTTCGCATCCAGACCTGGAGATGACGAAAAGTGGTTGGCGCATGAATAACGAGAAATGGCTGATAATACACTGCTCTCTCCCAAAATCCACAAACGTATCGGGTCATTTGCGTTAATGATATGCTCTCTGATTCTCGCTCGACATTCACCTATCCAGCCTATCCAGGTATCGTCTGTGCCATTTCAGGCAGGTAGCCCAAGGTTCTTCTTGTCTTGCACAATGGCGGATCGGCTCGCACCCGCAGTCGTGCAACTTTCCCGCCGCTATCAGACACTGAACTCTATCCTTGCCTCACATTTGTGATCCACTGGTTGCTACTTATCCTTCGCCTGGTTGCATTGACTGCATCTGCTATTGACGCAGACCCCCATACCTCGGTGTCAGTCAAGTACCTACACAATTGTTGATCACCGTGGTAGTAATCTTGGAAGGCGAGATTCCCCGCATATGGCGCATGTGCAGCTTTCCGAGAGGCGTAATCTAACTTCGCTTAGTGACCATCCGGTATCCTACCTCCCTCAGATCGCGGAGCTGCAATATGCCTCAATTCCGGCCATGGCCCAAGCAGAGGTGCTTCCGAAGGCGTCAGATATTGTACAGGGGCGTCATCGGGACACCCGATATCCCAACAAACATGGACACCGTTTAGAATCACACCCCCGAACCGGTTCATTTCCTTAGAAGCTCAAGATGAGCGTTGCACTCTGGGGCATTGACTCGGTTGCTGCGATCAGAAGTTAGCATCTTCGCTCGGCAGTGCTGCTTGCCCTCCGCCAGTTCACATCATTCGCTTGTCACGCAATTCCTTCAAGCTTTCGGCTCCCGGCGGCCTTCAACGAATGCTTAACGCTTCTTTCCACCATCATCGAGTTCTGTGCGATCGATAGCTTCAATGGAATCAGAAGATCAAGAAAAGCAAAGGCTGGATGAGACAGGTCACTCAAACGACCACCCACCGAATTGCCCTGAATATGAACTTGAATATCCACCAAAACTGACTCTGGTCATATTGACGGTCGCGTTGATGATGGCCGTGTTCATGGTAGCTCTTGATACCAATATCATAGGTAAACATCATCTGATGTTGAATCCACGATGACTCGTAGAAATTTGCAGGCACTGAGAGCCCGTAGGGACCGCTCTCCCTCATATCACTACTCGCTTTCACAGCTTAGACGACATTGGGTGGTATGGATCAGCTTATCTTTTAACTCAACTTTCGCTTCAGGCATCGTATGGAAAACTCTATACTTATTTCAACATCAAATGGATTTACATGATGGCTCTTTTCGTCTTCGAAATCGGCTCGATTGTTTGTGCAACTGCCCCTTCTTCTACGGTATTTATCATTGGCCGAGCAGTGGCAGGTACTGGAGCAGCCGGCATTGCATCCGGAAGTTTAACAATTGGCGGCAACCTCGTACCGCTGCCGCAGAGGCCACTTTATATAGCCCTTGTTTCAAGCATGTACGGCGTAGCTGCCGCTGCTGGCCCCCTTCTTGGTGGTGTATTCACAGATTCAACAAGGCTGACATGGCGGTTCTGCTTTTGGCTTAATCTTCGTATGATACGCCCCGTGAGCTGTTCAAAGTCTCTTGGCCTAATACTTTATAGCATTTGGCGGTTTGGCGATTCTAGTAATCTTTCTTGTGTACAAAGCCCCACAATTACAGAATCGGGATGTCTCGTTCCGCGAGAAGCTGTCCAGCATGGACTTGAGTGGTGCCTTCTTCTTGATTTCTGCCCTGGTATGTCTTTTGCTAACCCTACAATGGGGAGGCATTACCTGGCCTTGGTCTGACTCCAGGGTCTGGGGATGCTTGCTCGGGTTTGTGTTGTTGCTTTCCGTCTTCACTACGTTACAGTACCGTCGACAGAACGAGTTAAGATACCCCTGACTCCCCTCGATACCTGAACTAACACCATTACAGGGCCACAGTCCCCCCTCGTATCCTGCATCAACGATCCATGGCCATTGGTTGTCTATTCGTCTGTTTTGTCAACATGGCGATCGACTTGCACATTTACTACCTGCCCTTCTATTTCCAAGCTGCTAAGGGAACGAGCGCTCAAGGGTCGGGCGTCCGCATCCTTCCATATCTCATCACAGTCTTCCTGACTGCAATCGTTGCCGGGACTTTCATGACCTTTTCCCGCCTTTACTACCCTACGATGTGGTTGGGAGCTGCTGTACTCACGTCTGGCTGCACGCTAATACAAACGCTGCGCGTAGCAAGCAGCGCAGGGCAATGGATTGGGTACCAAATACTGTGTGGGATTGGCTTTGGCATGGCATTTCAAGTCCCTTACACAATTGTCCAAGTCGTGCTCGAGCCGAAGGACGTACCAACCGGCAATGCTCTTGTCGTGTTCTTCCAGGCTCTTGGTGGTGCCCTGGCTGTGAGCATCGCGCAAAACGTCTTCGGCAATGAACTGGATCGACAGCTTGCAAAGTTGTCACCAGAACGGGTCCCAGACATTATCGCTGCAGGAGCTACCGGCATTTCTACCAAACTTCCAGCAGATTTACAAGGTCCTGTAAGAGCCGCCTATAGCTTCGCGCTTTCAAGGGCTTTTATCCTCCCTGTAGTGGCTGCGGGGGCGGCTATGTTGAGTAGCCTTGGAATAGAACGGAGGACCATTGAGGCCAGGAACAAAAAGCAGTTGTGAAGATTGTAGCCCTGGGAGCCTATCTCCGACAGCAACCTTGCAACATGTTAGCAGAGGACTCCGGATATCCTGTGTGTCCCCCCCGTTCTGGGCTGCCCTCGAACAGCGGCGACAACACAAACTAAGTCAACTTAATAATCAATCAACAGCAGAATGGCTTTGCAAATAGTGACAGACAAGTATCATGATATAGCGTGAACGTGCAAGCACAGTATGGTCGAAGTCACCGAAGCTGAAGGAGATGTAGAGAAGCCTTAAAGTATCTCAAAGCAAGAAGCATTTCTGACGCTTCTGCTTACGGTACTTTGCCTGCTGTTCGTCTTGGCTTTCTTTGTCGAAACGCGTAGCAGAGATAGCATACCTAAGCAGTTGTATATACATCCGCTCGGGTAACACCACAAAGGAGCTTGCAGGTGGTAAGGTATATAGGACATAAAACGTGTAGATGAGAGTCCACCATGCAAAGTGATGACCTGGCGTGCTTGAGAGAATTCAAGAGAATTCTCCCTGCTCGTTCCACATCCATAAACCGATCCAGTACTCGTGCGTCTCGTTGATGGACACTGACATACAGTACCGAATTGTCTGAGGCCGTATAGGTGCTAGCTAAGTCCAGGTTGAGAGATGAGCTCGGCGGCGCCACCTGCTATTTCTGCCAGGCTGCTCCTCTCCTGACACCGTCTATTCTGACACTTATCAACGCCCGGTACACCTTGGATTCTGTCAAAACCCAAAGGGCGGCTACATTATCTGCGAAGCTTTAAAGCTCTAATTGGCTTGACACTCCATTGCCCCGCGGCCGTCAGTGCCAAAAATCAGCCCAATCATGGAGCGCTCGCAACGCCCCCTAAGAGGCCGGCGCTTACACATTGCTGGCTTGTGCCAAGCTCAGCCTTGGCGAAGACGTGTGGTGCTGATTGAAGTTCCCCCCGGCGGTTTTGCGCCTGTCTAACACTTGGTTGCAGAGAGAATGCCACTTCTTGATATTCTAGAGGACAAGGATGCTCGAACCTCTTAGTGCTCTCAGCGTTGCCGCCGCTATTGTCCAGTTTGTCGATTATGGCACAAGGCTTGCCAGCAAGACGCGCGAAATCGCGGCAAGAGGCAGTACCAAGGACAACGATGAAATTGAGAAAGTGACCATTCAACTTTGGAGCCTGAGCGAGAGTGCGAAGCAACAGTCATACTCCGGGAGTCGACAACTCTCTGGTCCTGAACAAGCTCTCAACTCGATTGCATTCTCCTGCTGTGGAGTGGCAGACGAATTGATTGTTGTATTGAATGAACTCAAGGTAGGTGCTTCTCGGAATGTATTCAAGAATATCAGGCATGCGTACAAGACAGAGCAAGAGAAGGACAAAATAGCCAGGCTCCAAAACGTTCTGGAAGGATTACGCGTACAAATGGGCGAACAGCTACTGTTCCTCCTAAGGTTTGACTCAGCAGCCCTTAGCATCATCGAACGATCATAGCTAATAGTCATTCTGCTGCAGAGAACGTTCTTCGAAGACGCTGCAACGGCTCGATCAACTGATTGAACGAGACAAGCTTCTAGAATCCTCCATCACAAACAAATTGGATCAGTTGCAAGCAGATTTGTTATCAACATTAAAAAAGGGAGACGAACATGATCACAACAGGTTGAGGAAGCTGTTATTCGGTGTTGCAGCCGAGGGAGTTAAGGTAGAAAAGCAACAAAGAATACTGTTCAGTCTGCTTTTCAATGCCATCAGGGCAAGGCATGCAAGAATCAGAGAGACGCATAAAGAGACCTTCGCATGGATCTTTGCAGAGCCGGTATCATTAGGCAACCAACGGCATACATTTATGGAATGGCTGCGAAGTGGCAGTGGAATTTACTGGATATAGGTAAAGCTGGCTCTGGAAAGTCTACATTAATGAAGTATCTATGTGACCATTCGGATACAAATGAAGCACTGAAGCATTGGGTCGAGTCAGACTCGCATTTATCGGAAGCGGGTTCAGGCATTACTGCAGCAGGACTGCAACGTCAATACAAGAACACGTGGCGACTGGTTACTGCCAGTCATTTCTTCTGGGGCAATGGAAACCGGATGCAACAGTCTCAGGAAGGACTGTTGCAGACCCTGTTGTACGACATTCTCCGACAGTGCCCAGATTTGATCGAGACTGTTTGTCCGTTCAGATGGAAGGCGGATGGGTTGTGCAATGAAATGGATCAAGCATGGAGTCTGAAAGAGCTAGCCGAGACCATCAAGTCGTTCCAAACCCTTCCGCTGCTTTCACAGGAGAAGAGATTTAAATTCTGCTTCTTCATTGACGGATTGGACGAATACAAAGGTGAACATGGAGACATCATCAATCTTTTGCGGCTCTTGACTACCTCTACCGACATCAAAGTTTGCGTGTCGAGCCGACCGTGGAATGTGTTTGAGGATGCCTTCGGCAAGTCACGTCGGATGCTGGTCCTCCAAGATCTGACTCGCGAAGACATCCGTAGATATGTCAATGATGTTCTCCAAGATGATCCGCAGTTCAAAATCATGCAAGAACACGACGACCAATGCCCAGAGCTTGTCCAGGAAATCCTCGATAAGGCGCAAGGTGTCTTCCTCTGGGTTCAGCTGGTCGTCGCCGAACTCTTGAAAAGTGTGCAAAATAACGACGGCATTCAAGATCTTCGTAGACGAATTCGTTCACTACCATCAGACCTCGAAGAATATTTTCAACGCATCTTTGACTCTATTGATCCGTTCTATCAGCAGCAGACTTCACAAATCTTACAGCTTTGCGTGAGAGCTCATCAGCCGCTTCCGATCATAGCTTTCTCGATTTTCGACCAAGAAGAACCCGACTATGCGATAAAAGCAAATCTTCAGCGTGCGACGCCGCAAGAGGTTAATTTAAGGCAGGAAACTCTACGGAGACGGCTGGGCGGACGCTGCAAAGATCTCGTTGAAGTCCACTGCGACCGGCATGCGAGCCTTGCTTACGAGGCATGCACTGTAGAATTCATCCATCGTACTGTGAAAGATTTCCTAAGTAATCAACACATGCGCGACATGCTTCGCATCCGGTCAGGTCCGAAATTCAATGTGCTGGCCATGCTAGGTCGAGCATGTCTTCTGCTGATAAGAAGATACCCAATTCACGAAACTGCACCCCATTTGGATACCAGATTCAGAAGTGGCCAGCTTAAATTCGCCGACTGGATAATTATGTTACTCGCGTATGTTTGCGAAATGGAATTAGAGCAATTGCAAACAGACTGCGATTTGGTTAATGCACTTGATGTTGCCGTGTCGCAGTGTGTAGGTTATCGCATCCAGGATTGGTCAGAGCACAGTCGTACCCCGTTTTCGTCGTTCATTGAAGGTCCAGCTTCTGTTTATCGACGCGTATCCCTCACAGGTCTCGCGGTGAGCCATGGACTGCATGTGTTCATGACTGAAAAGATCAAAGACCCGAAGGTGATTGCTACTTCGATTGACGCGTTTGCGTTATTGGAGCTAAGCCTAAGAAGCAAGGACGCCAATACTCAACTTGTCTCCTGTATACTTAATGTGGTCGCCAATCCAGAAGCCATAGCTCAACACAGCTCCCCTTGGTTTGAATTCCTACGATGGCTTTATACGTTAGACAAAGCTGGCTCGTATCTAAAGACGACTGTAGCAAAGGAGAACATGATATGGCGGCACATCGAGCGCATGATTGACACCGGCAATGCACGAAACGTCGTGATCAAGATCTATGACGCATGGGTAGAAGAATCGAGTGCATCTCGCAGCCTCCCACTTCCCGCCTTCAGAGGAGTCAGGGCAACACCCCTCAAAATTGTACCAAGCAGAACCGACGGTCATGAAAGACATGTCCCAGTCATGGTTTATGACTCGGAAGAACTCGATGAACATGCCTTTACAAATACGAGCGCTTCCGTGGCTGCCACTTCAGGAGCGCGGAGCTTGCCGATACCCGGGCAAGTCCCCTTCTATTACGTCGAGGCAGCGCAGATACTGCAACGATATTATGGTAAAGATTGTGAGCCTTGGCTGTATCGCATGACAAAGGACCGAGCATTTGATCAAGCCAAAGCTATGGAAGGAATGGTTGCACGAGATGAGTCAAAGCATTCGGAAACGCAGGGTTTTTGGGGCTGGTTAGGTTGGTAGTGAAATATACCATCTCTATGGGCGCTTGGTCTTGCGCTCGCCCACATTCAATATGTGTTCCGGCATGCAGATCATCCGAATGGGCAATTCGACGGCGACAAGCCCTAAGCCGTAATCAGGCGTTCAGTCAACGAGCCTGTACTTGAATATTTTGGCGAATTCATTTGGTACTGGTCTTGGCCTGGCTCCGATTCAGGCGCATCTATCACAGCTACTGCCCGAGGAACAGGCCGTTCACAAACCCCACATAGATCAATGAGGCGAACGACTTGAAACAAGAAGTCGTGGCCATTTACCAGTGGTTCTGCTGAGAAGGGTTTACAGCGTCTCCTGCTTTGCTATAAGGAGTTAAATGTAGTGCACGATGAATGGATGGTCATGGGCATCAAATTCCAAGGTATAGGGAGTCTTTTCCAGTAAGTACGATGCGGTTTCCAAGTCACGACGTCCAGAAACGTGCGATTGCCCGTATAAGTAGCCCCTTTGGCACTTTGGAATTTTATTGTTGACGGATTGTGGCTCGATGAAACTATGCCAATCGGCGAGCGAATGACATTTCAACGTCAAAAACCGCTTCAGAACCCTCGTGGCAGCAAAAAAAGATAAACAGAGTGGCTTTCGAGCATCGTACGAGCGGAGCTTCCTGCCTACGCTAATACACTCTACTTGTCCGGGCAAAGCTATGAGAAAATCTTCATTGTCATGTTGCCACCCAGCTTCGACAGATGCAGCATTCCAATCCTCCTATCAAGTCAATATTGACGGCCTAGCACTTGGTTAGCCACATCTCTCGATGGAGCGGAAGCGTCACAGTTCGAGACCGGGAACTGCTTGATGAGTAAGGGTCCTGGTTGCACCACTTTTGGCAGGACATATACCATTCATATCATTATCGATATGGTTGCCTTCTCTTTGGCGGCAAGCCCTACTTCTACTTGGTAGATTAATGCTCCCTGCATTCCCTAGACGTTCACAATACACCCTGGCCACGAGCCACTGTAGCAATCTAGGTATACTGCTTATAGCTTTTTCTCTCGTATTCGAGGTGTCCAGTGTACGCTGCGTAGAATTCCAAATACCCATGCATGATCCGCTTCCGGGCCCACCACCAGACAATGTGAAACCCAATCAAGATTGCAAACTAAGCACTGCGTTCAGTATCTAGCTGCATGGTAAAGGTAGAAGGCTTCCCTAGCCGTAATCAGATAAGCAGCCCTACGATTCGATGGCTTCTCTCATGAACGCTCACTCTTTCCCATCGGTTCCTTTCAGGTGAGAAGCTGGAAAAGCGGACGAGTACGCCAGAACACTTAGAAGCACTGATAGGAGAGTAGGCTCTGCTTTGATTCATAGACGCCAATAGTTGCATCATTCATATCACTTTCAGTCTCTTCAACCGTGCTTCCTCCGTGATATTTTGATGATCAAGTTGAAAAAGTCACAAAGTAAAGCACCGGACGTTGTGTGGGCCCTCCAAGAAATGATTTCCACCGGATCCGCTCTAAATCGCTCCCAGGCTTACGTGTGTCCTACGTGGAAGATCACGAAGCAATCCAAAATGAGGCATTGTCAGAAACATTACGAGCAAGAGAAGATTCTCACCAAACAAGTAAAGTCCGTGCAGCCGTGGAGCACGGGCTTGGTATTGGCGTACCGGAAAGCAGAAGCACAGAGACCATCACTGTCAGCGCCATGTTGTTTGGTGGCTTACTTTTTGGTCGACGGTTGGCGAGGAATATCGGAAGCGTTCAGCAACCGAATCCAACAGAACTAGAGCCCAGGCGTGATATTGAATGGAAGTTCGCGGCGAGCCTCATCACGCAACAAACCAGACCTGGACATTCCGATTCGGGTTAGATCAAGGCTGCTCTTTTTAGACACAAGCCGGCAGAATCGTGGCACGGGCAGGCAACGAAAACTACCGACTTCCAACCCGCCACTTTTTGCTTCCGTAGAAGGTGCGAGCTTTCCACCACCTGCAATTGCAACATGGTGATCGGGCAGATCCGATAAAAAAAAAATTGAAAACTTGAAGTCCAGGGATCCTTGAAGCTCCAACATCCCTGGGAGCTTATCAATAATGAAAGAGCATCCCGTTGTCGCTGTGTCATTGGGGGCTTTGATTAGAAGCAACTCTTCCACAGGGAGGTTCAGACTGCGGACTATGAAACGAAATTGCATTCCGGGCGTAGCGTACGGCTCAAGTCACCATCAATGGAATAACGCTGGGGAGGAGTGGGATGGCCATGCAGGTAGTCAGCCTGCGCCCCCGCAGACCTAGCGAGTTGCAAAGCTCCCGAGAAGCGATAGTGTTTGGTTTTTCAACCAGGTGTGCTAGACGCAAGGCAGGACGATGGATGGAAGGTGTGCAGGCCGGCGGCGGGTGGGCGTTTAGTGGGTGGCGGTGATGTCGGTCATTTTGGGTCCAGGTCGGTGCCAGGAATTCGCGTGACGAGGAGAGGGAGGGAGGCCGACTTGCATGCGATTTTGCGGGTGGGTGCAGAGTGCAGATAAACTTTTCGACGGGCGCTGGGACGGAAGCAGCGCCAGGCTGAGGTCGGCGACGTGGGCAATCCATCGTCGACATGGCTGACGGCCAGGTCGCGGTCTGGCGCTGGCGCTGTCCGGGACTGAGTGTACTGGCGTTGCGACTTGGCGATGGAGCAATGGGGCACGGCGGATTGGCGATTGGGGGGGAGCGAGTGCGGTGTAAGTTCACGCCAACCCTTGCAGGCTGCACGGCTGGGCCCTTGTGATGATGAGCTGGCCCGGATGTTACGAGCGTACAAGAGCAGTCCGACTTAAGATTCGGCGGTGAGGCAGAGGCACCACTTGCACACACGTACCCTCGCGATGCGCTGCACGGATGTCGCCCATCCGCGGTCGAGAGCGAGGGGCTCGCACCAATGCTCACACCTGCTACGCCCGGCCGCCGCGGCCAGGACAAATCCACGCCAAATCTCCGCCGTGGTGGTGGTGGGAGGAGAAGGCCGCTCACGGGGCGCGCACCCACGTTGTCGCTGTTCCTGGCCGTTGCATGAAGCCGAGCGCCCCTTTCGGGTAGGCCAGACGGTGCCAGGCCCCTGACATCAACCTTCCAACGCTCCGTCCGCAATCTTATCCGCCTCGATCGTAGAGCCCAACCGAGGCGCAACCACGGGCCCAGCGAGCTGCTGCTGGGCCTGAACTCTTCCATTTTCTTCCCATCCATCCCTCTTCTTGCGCCGCCCCGCTCACCACTCGACCTCCCCACGCGGCGTATAGCACGCATAGCACGCACTTGCCTTGACTGCCTCCCACTGGCTCCCACTGAGTCACCGTGCCTGCATATCTGACTTTTGCCTTCACCGTCACTCCTGGCAATCACGCGTCCGCCCAGCCGTCCGTCACTCCTCGCCCAATTTCGGCACCGTCGATCTGTGCATAACGCCACTCCTTTGACCGCTACATTCCCACCACGGCTTTTCCACCACGGCAAACTTACAATCGAACTCCTGCTGGAGCGAATATCCACCATCTTCTCTCAACCTGGCCCTCTATCGTGACTCTTGACCAACATGCATCGGAAACAGCCCATAGCCATCTTGCTCTACAACTACCTCTATCCGCACCCTCGCTCCAGCGATCCCATTTCATTCTCTACACATCTGGCGAAGAATCTGGTGCCTGAAGTCCGCATCGAAACCGCCACTTTCTACGGCTCGCTGGACACGATTGAGGCCCGATATCCTGGACTCAACTACTCGTATCCTCCTCATCGCAAGCGTCTTGGCCGTTTCGCCCACCATGCCAACCTCTTCAAGGCCTTCGATGCACTGGCTTTGACGGAAGGCGAAATTGCGGGCTTCTGCCGATGGGAGGGCACCAAGTGGGCACGGGAGCGGTACGAGCGTGACGAGGGCATCAAGGTGCAGGATACCACGGGACTGGACATTCCGGAATGGGTGGATCCACGGAAGACGAAGAAGGCGCGGGTGGAGACACCTGCTGCCGCAGCGGCTGCTGCTGGTCTCGCCAGGAACGGGAATGACGGTATTCACATCAAGAGGGAAACTACGGTGGAGATTGAGCAGATTGGGCAGGGGGAAAGAGATGCGGAAATGCATGACGGAGAGGACCACGAAGATGAGGAAGATGGTGAGCTAGAGGATGCGACTGAAGAGAGCATCTTGGATGAGCACTCCCAGGCTCAAGCGGGAATCACCGGCGTCTTTCCTGCCGCTGCGAGTGATAGAGGTCTTCTACAGAGTCAGAACGACTTCCTGCGGGCGGCAGCTCCAACGACGCAGAGTCATACGCACGCCATGGACCTTTCAGTCTGGGAGCAATGGGTCAAGGAGGCAACTGAAAATGGCAGTCTTCCACAACTCTCGGCGACCGAGTATGCCCAGCAGCGTGGGTTTCTACCGAGCAATTTGAATGCAACGACATCGAATCAGTTGCCTTCTACGACCAACCCTCGTCTGGGCTCACCCCGAGCTTGAGCCTCAGATTTCGGCACCATTCATGACCAGGATTCCAGCATGAGGGCTGTGCCTCTCCACTTTTTTCCTTTGCAATTACTGGCTCCATGCATACGACGACGGCGTTTCCGGGAATGGCGAAAGGGCGATTACATGCGTCGCTGGCTGAGCACTGACTTGTTTCTCTCATACCCTGGCGAATATTTCGAGCATGGCGTTGCTTTTCGTGCTATTGCACACGTGAACCCATCGGCTTCTCCTTAATTTTCGCTGTAGATACATGCACATGCCGGTTAGCAGGTTTCGGTATTAGGTAAAAAACTAATTTGCATCGAGCTTGTGGCCAGCGATGAGTCTATAGGTTAAGATTTGCAAAATGGAGAGACCATTCTATTTCAATGTGTATTCGGATTCATGCAGTTTGGTATGGCAAAGTGACTGTTAGAGTAAATGCTCCATTGGTACTTTGTAGAGCTTCAAACACTGTTCGTCAAATCCCACCATATTTACTATTATTGAGCGCTACCAGAATCGTATGTAATTTGGACTTCTCAGATTGCACACAGAACCACACAACCACCACACACCTTACCTCGACATACATATCCCTAGCACTCGTCATTCCGGAGAGGAAAAATTCAAAGCCACATCATGTTTGACATTACTTCTCCGTAGCAACGGCTGCCCTGGATTGGCCATTGCTATCGAGACATTCCAGCATCCTCCCAGCCCTGCGCAAGATAATCTTCCTCTGTCATTTTCTCAGTCTTCTACAATGTATTCCACAACCCTCCAGCCCATTCTTCAATCCCCCGCGCTGCCCCACGCGCCTTACATTTACACACTCTGCTTACAAAACACGACCCTTTTTGCAATCGCGTCAGACGACGTGCTCCGCTTGTTTGACCCACTTTCTCTGCGCATCTCGCATGAAGTGAAGGGCGTGCATGAAAGCGTCACATGTTTGAAAGGGTGGAGTGAGAGCGACGGAGGAAGTAATGGGGGGGTGGTGACGGCGGGAAGAGATGGGAAGGTGAGGGTGTGGGATGCGAGGACGCCAGGGCAGGCCGTGAGGGAGATGGGAACAGGTAAGGATGAATCGGTTCTATCTCGTCGATTGCATCTCTCGATTGCTTTTCCTGCTTCTGTATTTATGTCAAATTTTCTTCTTCATAAGCACATTTCTCATGCTCTTCGTCGACTTCACGTGAATTTTCTTTATTGGAGAAACATACCTCGCCGTCCCTCACCACCTGCTCCATATGTCTCAGAACTCTCAAGCTGTTCCACCAAGATTACCACTAATAATGACATAAGCGCAGAATACTCCCCTCTCTGCTCTAGCATGCAACCCTTTCCAAAATCTCGTCGCCGCCGGTGTGGAAGTTGAAGTCAGTGGTCACGAAGCTCCCATCCACATCTGGTAAACTTCCCGCCCAATTCCAGCTTTTGCACTTATTTCACTATCCCAGCTTTCTTCTCTGTAATCCTTCAAACTTCTCAAATCTCACGACAAAACATCTCTCACACCAAAAAGGGACGTCCGCCAACCCCTTTCGCCCCTTATCACCTACACCGACTCCCACACCGACACCATCACCACGCTTTCCTTCCTCACGTCCGCCGCCGCTACCAACAGCACTCATTCCCCTTCCTCTCTGTTGCTCTCTGGTAGCACTGATTCCCTCCTCACCCTCTTCAACCCGACCATCGTTGACGAAGACGACGCTATCCTGCGCGTCTGGAACGTCGAGTCAGCGGTCCACCGCGCGGGCTGCCTGTCTCGGCAAGTAGGAGCGAGGGCGGCGGGTGGAGAATGGGTGTGGGCAACGAGTGCAGATGAGGGAATGAGGGTGTTTGATTTGGGTGCTGTCTTTAGGGGAGACAAGGAAGGGGATGAGGAAGGAAAGGGGGTGCAGGATCTCGGGGATGTGAGAGAATTGGTCGGGTGTAGGTACGTAGTTGATGTGTTAGAGCTAGGTGGAGAGCAGGGAGGACAAGGGGTTGCTGTTGGGGATGCGATGTAAGTGGCTTTCTTCCATTACTTTATTACTTGGGAATTCAAAAAGCTAATATAGACGTGGGTAGGACAAGCCATTTGGCAATACATCCGCTGCAGTATTCGGACGGCGTGTGGTCAATACGGAACGAACGCCCGAGCCTCTTTGAGGGCGCGCATGGCGAAGAGATTGTGAGGGATTTTTGCTACCAATCGGGGCAAGGGTCGAAGGGGTTGTACTATACCTGTGGCGAGGATAGCTTGGTGAGAGCTTGGAGGCCTAAGAACGGAATGTCAGACGACACGCTGTCCTCTGCTGCCGACGTGATGGACATTGATGACAGAGCTGACAGCAGGAAAGCGAAGTGACGGAAGAAGTAGTTTTGTGACATTCACACAAAAATGCAAGGTTGATATAGAATAGAGCTTATGTTGCAAGCTACGAGCGACTCGCGCAACTATGTCCAAGAATTGAAGCCTGCACCACACACATAACACCTCAAAATGCAATCATACAGTGACACTACTCTCTAGAAGTAACCTAGTTCTTCCTCGCGAACGGAGCCCGCTGCCTCGATGATGCACTCACACCACTGCCAAAGCGTGGCGATCGGTGCTCACCCTCGCCGCCAAAGCCAGTGCCGTTAAAGCCCGGGATCGTACCGTTGTGGTGGTGGTGATGGTGGTGGTGATGTGCAAAGGGCGCTGCGCCAGTGCCTGCGCCAGCACCAGCACTCACGCCAGCACCGCTCGTGGACGAAGAGAGCGCAGCAGGCGAAGCGACAGCAGAGGACGATGGGACGGAGACTGCGTCACCATTGGGCACGGCGGTGACGGAGCCGGTCTGGGGCTTGCTGCCCTTTTTGTGCTTGTGGCAGGAGCCTGTAGACGAAGGAGCGGGAGCACCAGCTGCAACGCTGCTGGAGGCGGAACTGGCGGCGGCGGCGGCGGAAGTAGCGGGACTGGAGGGGATGGCACTGCCGGCGAGGACAGAGCTGGGGCCTGTGGCGCTACCGGTGCTCGCGCCCGTGCTGTTGCTCGTGCTGTTAGATGCGGCAGAGGCCAGAGCAGCCCACTGAGCGTATTGAGCGCTCTTGGCCTCGGTGAGGTTGACGCCGTAGTCGCCGTATCCCGCAGTGTGGAAGTTGAGGGCGGAGGAGGGGCTGGACGGGGTGGCGACCTTGTCGGTGGAGAGGGCCCAGCCGAAGACGGTGCCGGAATCCGACGAGGAAAAGGAAAGCTCAGAGTTGGTGATGCAGCCGCGGCAGACGAAGGTGTAGGTGAGGCCTTGGGAGTTGATGGCGGTACCCTTGGCGATGGGGAGGAGGGAGATGGAGGCGTTGCCGCTGTATACAGGCGGGTTGGCGTAGGCGGTGGCCTCACGGAGAGAGGAAACGACTTGGTTGCCGGATGGGTAGGCAACGATTAGGAGCTCGTTGATCATGGGCGCGCCAAGGTCAGCACCCACCCAGCCGCTGCCGTTCGTGATGGGGGCATGGAGTTGTCCGATAAAATCGGTGGTGGGATTTTCTGGTAGGGCGATACCGAATCGGTAGCCCGTTGTGCTGTCGGTGAAGGCCTGGAATGTGATGCCGGTCATAGGGTCCGCAAAGGAAGTGGTAGTCTGGGCAAAAGCACCAGTCGCAAGAGCGAGCAACGAAAAGAATGTGGACCGAGCCATTGTGTCAAAAAGCTTGCTAGAAGCTGGGTATAGAGAACGACTGTGAAAATGAGTGTTGAAAGAATGAAAACAAATGAATGGATGCTACAAGGAGCGGTCCGTTGAGAAGAGTCAATCAAGGCTTCCGTGAAGGACGTCCATTTCAAAAAAAAAAAAAAATAAAACGATCGCAGCACATTGTTATAAGAGTGTCTTCCTACCCATGCCCCGGACGTGATGTCAACGGGTAGGCGGAAAGCAGTGAAACTACGCGAAACAAACCGTCCGTGAACGGGAGCACTGTCTGCCGGGCAAATAGCAGCGGCACACGCCGGAGAAATCTCTAAACGAGCTGAGATTAAAAGACAGATAGACGCCGGGATAGCGGAAGGTCAATGTTCATTGATGGTAATTTGATGAACCATATAAACGCGACCTTAGTGAAACGGGACCCCCTGTTGGGTGGAGATGGCAGCGAGCCTCCCATATCGCAGAGGATGACCACGGATGACCATCGACTCGTCCATGAGTGGCCACGCGGGCTTCAAACCATGCTTTCAGGGCGGTCCCCGAAAAGCATGTCGACAGCGCTTGTTGCTGTTAGGGAGGGTGAGGCATTTCGAAGGGGCGAGGTAGAGACTGCGATAGATTGGGGACGTTCTGGCCGAATCGGACATCGGATCGGAAAAACTTGAACCAATAAAGTCAGCACCGGGTGCTCCTATACATATTCAACAACATGAAGCTTTGATGCTGGAGCAAGTGGATCAAAGAAGCATTATGCCTACGCAAGCGCCTACGGATTGCGGGTATGCCATTACTACAGAATTACCTAATTCGACCTTCTTTATGTCCCGTCAACTCAATCATCTCCAGCTCGTCGACATACTATTTTATCACTCACGAACCATGACTCCAGACAGACCTAAATCCCATCGACATAGACACTATCATATCAGCAAGACGTCAAGCTGAAGGTCACTCATCACCTCTCTCCAGTCGATCGTGATCAATCCAGGCTCGAGGCCACGTAACATCGACTCCACGCTCCGCCTCCGCCATATTTCTTCCAAGACGCTACTGAGATGTTCACGATTGCCCATGCCGACCTGTTTTGCTTTCTGCTAGCTTTTAGCGGATTGCGCCCGTTCATGACTCCACATTTCCAGACTTACGTCAAGCCAACTCCGTGTTGCTGTGATGTGTGATTCGTCATACGCTTCAGCAGCAGCAAGGAAACATGGCCAGACCGCAAAGTTGTGACCACCGGCCTGATAGTATGCCTCCACGTTTCGATAGACCTCGGCCACATGTCCGCCGAGCATGCATGGAGCAGCATCCTGCGTTTCACGTGCGAGGTAGATCAGTGCTGCGTGCCTGAAGGCACTGATGTGATGCTCTGCGTATACCTTGGCCGACATCGCACTCGGCTGTGCCAATTCATCTCCTGGCGAACCTGCGCCATCCAGGCGAGAGCGTATATCCTCGCTCTTTTGCTCTAGATCTTCAACCGTAATGGCGTTGGTCTGGAGGAGTGCCTTGAGTCGTTGGATCTCGATTATGCATCTCGTTATCGTCGCATTTGCACCCAATGGGAATCCCAGAACTGGGCATTCACCAATCCCTTTCAGGATTGCTTGCTCCAATCCTATCTTGCTTCCAGAGCTGGCCTCGGGTGGAGGAAGCTCGATGCATAAGATACTGCTTTCGCAGAGGATTGCAGAAGTGTACCAGACATGCGTTGCTGCTATCGATAGGCTGTCATAGGGAATGGTCGAATCTGGTGTGCAGATAAAGTCCCAGGCTCCGTGTAGGTGGGTTCTCCATCTTCCTGAGTGACCTCGAAAAATCTTTTTTCTATCGGATCAATGGTCATTATTTTAATCCAGCAGGAGAAATCTTACCTCGATCATCATCATGGTCATTACCGCGGCCATGAACGTTCCGTAATCTCGGTTGCTTGTCGCTATGCTCAGTGCCAGTTCACTTGTTGCAATTCCATAGTGCATACTTTCCTGGTGATGCACATCCTGCTGACTAGCAATGCCTTTCTGAATCAGGTGGGTGGCCGCAAGGGCAAGGATGGCGTGGTGCAGAGACTTTTGTTCGGGGCTATCGAGCGCAGGTGTGCTGATTCCAAAAGCAGCCTCGAGTATGCATGTACGCCACGGATTGTGCTCGTGTTCAAATGGCATGAGGATTTTTGCAACGTGATTGACAAAATGGCTCGGCAAGATCCCCCTTCTTTCGACGATTTGGCTATCTTGTAATGGTTTGGGCATGCAAGGAGATTTTGGTGGAATTCGGGATGGTACGGCTTGTGGATGCGGGCTGTCGCTCGAGGATCGAAAAACAGAAAATGGTGATGTAGGGCTTATAGCGAATTCTTCATCTGAGTTGTCCTCGGCGAGCCGGCCTGGCTCATCGGTTTGGGCAAGGTAACGATCGATTGTTGCCGCATCAAGAACCTTTCTGTCGTTCCATGTGGTTTCTCGTGTGGAAGTAAGTGCTCTTGAACATCTCTGATCCGTGCAATTGGCTTACCACTCCGGATCAGTCGACGACGGGAAGGCTGATGTTTGTCGTCTGGCCCGACCCACGCGAGCTTCGCACCGTAACCTGCACATTGATCTGCAGAATCTTTACACTGGCCGCATTCCGGAACGCCTTCGTCGCATTTACGTTTTTTGGCTCTGCATGTCCAACAACCCTACGTCTAGCATAAGCAGGTATTGACTATGCCTGGAGAAGGGCAGCAAGTCTTACTGTAAATGTTTTAGTCTTCTTTTTTATGTCTCGCACCATCGTTGGTTCAGTGCTTGTGCCATAAGACAGTGCCGGACTCTGCAATTCTCTCCAGGGTATTTAATCGTTTTTAAGTCTGCAGCCTTCTTCGTCTATTAGTCCAACGCCAACGTAGCGTACACATCTATGTTTGGCCGGTGAGTGTTCAACCGTTCAAGTCCACGGCAGCGGATATCCTTCTCGCGGGATTGCAGAATGTGGTAGAAACCCCACGATCTCCAAGCTGAGATCAATGGATGGACTTTCCGCTAACGTGAGAACCCATTACGTGCAGTGATTGGTTGTATTTATGGTGTTCAGCTCAAGTGAGCCAGGGCCTCATTCATTGAGAATGACCCTCTACACTGAAACAAAACATGTTGCTACGATCAGTCCTCCATGAAGGACTTTTACTTACCGAGAACAAGACGTATCTGGAGTCGTCCTTGATTTCCCGCTTCACAAGTCTTCGCTGAACTGTCGTACGTTAATATACTGTTTGATCGCATTGGAGACTAGCATACCAGAGATTGGGTTCGTCAATCGAATTGCTGTGTTAGACCCGCCACATCGGATATCCTGCGGGGATGCAATCCCGTGTTGATCAGCTACTAGGCATTTGGTGCCGAACCCCACTACTATGGACGTTATGATACTCGGCCGTAAATGTATTTTTTCCAGGCAGAGACCCATGGCAAGCGTTGAGACTTATTGCTGCGCGTCTCGCCATTATTCAATTCAGACTCCGAGCTGATACCTCGAATGGGTACAAGCGATGTCGTTCGATCATTCTGACCGGCTACTGCGATAGTCTGATGCAGAGTGCTCCTTTTCTTGGTGTTCTAAGGTGCTTAGCTGCTTTCAGGAGCTGAATCTGTCTCGTGCGTACTATGCCTAAATCAGCAACGCAAGTATGCGACAACTCGGCCAGCCAACGCCTTTCGCACCGGCCCGTGAGGCGCAGCCTGGTTTGCAGGTCGGAATTCGGTCCCGTCATGGTGGTGAGACCCAATCATCATTCGGCTGTCTGGTTCCTTGGAAAGAACGCGTGGATTTATCGGCAACGTAGAGGCTTAAAGTCGAACGGCAACTGACTGCGAACGCTTTACTCGAAGTAGTTACAGCGGAATGCCTTATCCGGAGGAGGCCCAGATGCACTGGTTCTAAGCGCACTACGGAGCATATGATTTGCTGATGCTCTGCCTTGATCCAACAAGAGCACTCCACCCATATGCCGCGAAAGGCATGCATTTCGATCAGAGCTGCTAAAAATTTGTAATTTGTTTTTTTTTTTTTCTTCCACGGTCGTGACTGAATTGAGATCACTTCCGTTGATTGAGGTGCCAAGTGATCTATTTTAAGGGTTCGCTCGCTACACGAGACTCTTTCAGCCCTATGAATGTTGCAAAAATATGGTCCCTGAATACCTGGTGGCTCGGGCTTCCTGAATCAATGGAGCTGTTTGCGACTCGCTGTCATCGCGATTTAGGCATGCACCCTTGCCTGCTTCCCGTTGCTCCTTGAAATAGGCTGTCAGCGACGAACACAGCCCAAGCTGTCCCGGACTGTCTAAGTCCAGGCACGATCTCCATCTCGGATGAGCCACGGAGAGTAGTCGTCGTGTGACGTGGCTTCTATCCCAGCAGCCAGCTATGGTAAATACCTGGGTATGTAACAGGTACCCAGTTATCCTTTGCGCAGTCTTTGATCTCTTGCGTGTTCTCGACAACCCAACAACCTGGTCCGATGCTTCGTACACCACTTGTTTACGCTGACCTGCACGTGAAGCGGATCAGGCAACCTTTTTGATGTTCGTCGGCCTAATCAAAATCTAACAAGGCGATCCACCCGAGAGGTGAGTGACAGCTTATGACCTGCATTCCTACTAAAATTCCTTTTCCCGGGACAGGATTGCATAGATTACCGGTAGCTTGGTTCTTCCCCGGCCCCACCCGCATCTGCCATATTTGGACCAGCTTCTCCACAGAATCTGTACAGCCTTCACGAACCGTCGAATAATCGAATCGCCAACTCTTCTTGCATACAATGCATGAATGTGTGGGTTCAATTACCACGCTGACCTGGTTTTTGATGAAGAGCAATGCCATGTATAGCAAAGGTATCGTTCCAGCAAGCGTTCCCACCTCCAAGGTGAATCTCCGCGCCTTGTCCAACCCATGACGATCATACCTTCCTAGCCCAAATTGACCTGCCTATCTTGTGATCTTGGGCAATGCCTTAGCTCACACACAGGCGCCGGTTTCATGCACAAGCTATGGAGTAATTAGGTAGGTACCCAATGCATATGAGCCTCGCATATCTCGCACTGACCTACTGTATTCTATAGCCAACTCCCAGCAGCGAGATACAATGTCTTATTGGACACAGGTCGCACAGGCCTTCCGGTTAATAACCTATAGGGACCGATACCACCAAAATCAACAGCAGAAGCTGACTATTTCAATATAAAAACAGCATCCGAAGAGCCTTATGAACCGGGCAAGATTCAACTTGCATACAGAATGAGTCTCGAGTATCCCGTTTGTTATATATGGAGGCGGAAATGTTGTGCTGTTTTGCAGATTCTGTGAATGATCTTTGCGAGTCTCTAGAATATATATTTGAATAAAGGGCATTGGGCGAATCTCTGACCGCATCCGCTCTCTACACACATTTCTAGGTTCAGACCTCAATTATCAGCAGCATTGCACCTTGCCTCTTCATATCTAGTAGAAGCTCAACAGCAATTTCCATCTTACTGATATAAAAACTTTTAGGACTGACATTATACAAAGCCTGTCTCGAAATTTGTCTTGCACTACAGATTTTTCGGTTGAACCGCTTATTCACACTTTTCATTTACCCTATTAGTAATGACTCACACAAAAAATACTTCAGCGCAAGATACTGCCAAAAATATTTTGCCTTCCAGACAGTGCCGGCAACCGCAACAGGAGTATCGGTAGTCTTTGAAATACATCGTCACACCATCGCTACCTGTGAAGAGTCTCGCCGAACCAAATCGATGCTACATATCTATAGAGTTCCAAATGCACGTCTCTCAAATATAGTTCCCGATCCAGTGGAGAGGGCCGATATCTCACTTCTTCACCTGGCTATTTGTCGTCGTTTTCGATGGTAATCACAACAGGGGATGACAAAAGAAATATCGGCATCCCTTGGCTGATTAGATCGAGGAGACCCCAATCAAAACTATGATCTTAATACATCACTGATTTTTTAAGAAAAGAAATTAGCTAATAAAATAGCCAGGATTTGAATGGGGGCTTCGTAAGTTTAAATTGAGCTTATAGTTTGTGTAAAGTTTTGACACTCCCTGATGGAAGGTAGAATGGCTACATCATAAAGCAACAAATGAAAGATTGGCATCCCGTGGCTGCCTAAAGTCAGATCAGGGAAATCCTTGTTCAAAAGTCTAAATCCAATTCTTTTTCAATCCTTTTTGTTGAAAAATTCGGCCGATAAAATAGCTAGGATTTTAATGAGGGGCACTATGATATAAATTCAGCCTTTATATTTTGCATATGGTTTTGGGGGCACCATTTCTTCTGACATGCCCTAATGGTCATAGGTGAGTGACTACATCCGTGTACTGATTGAAAGCTATGTTGTTAACCGCGGCTCAGAGAGAGAAATCAAAAGAAAGCTCGATTGATCGTGCAAAACACAATGCAAATCTTGAGATCGATGGTCATGCCCTAATAATGGAGTTGCTGCAAGTACGCCTCAAACACTGCAAGTCTCTAATGGCTGGTAGTTTTGAAGTCCTTTTAGCCACGAAAATTCAGCAAATCGTCAAACTGCACATGGAGCATTGCAATTTGCACTACTCTTGATACAATTGGCTGTCTCCCAGTACGTTGCACGCCACATACATTCTTTTGCCATGGGTTTATGAGTCGACCTCCACAGCTGGTTTCTATCTCGTGATTTTACAATGGAGGACCTGCAAAATTCATTTGCAAGTCGATCCTGACGTAGCTCGCTTGCAGTAATTCATGCCTGGCTGGTGTTAGAAAGGACTTCATTCCTTCGCCTGGCGCACCATACTGCAATAAAAGAATCATCGTCCCTTTCCTTGGGAAATTGAAACTGTAACAAATGCCAAACCTAAGCCAATTATAACATACTGAAAAACCTATCGACAATCATAGCTTTTAGTATATTTCACCGCTTGCGTAGGTTATGAGATAGAACGATGCCGAAATATTTCAAGTACCTTATCTACTGAAATCTGTCCACGTGAAGTCTGCCACGACAGATGGAACTACACGACTGCACCATGGCGCCGTAATATTTCTGCAATCGCGTTCCTGCTGTTTCCGGATGCCAATTTGAGAGCTGTCCGACCACGGTGATCCCTCGCATTGATGTCAATGTCTTTTTGCTGAACCAGCAACTCTACCACAGATTTGCATCCATTCTCTGATGCCCACGTGAGGGGCGCCTGACCGTTTTTATCTCTTGAATCAGCTTCAACATCATCTCGCTCCAGTAGCAGCTTCACAATAGTCTCATGGCCATTGCCTGCGGCCCATGATAACGGTGTACCACCGTGATTATCTCTTGAATCAGCTTCAACATCATCTCGTTCCAGTAGCAGCTTCACGATAGTCTCATGGCCATCGTCTGCGGCATATGATAACGGTGTACGACCGTAATTATCTCTTGAATCAGCTTCAACATCATCTCGTTCCAGTAGCAGCTTCACGATAGTCTTATAGCCATTGCCTGCGGCCCATGATAACGGTGTACGACCGTGATTATCTCTTGAATCAGCTTCAACATCATCTCGTTCCAGTAGCAGCTTCACGATA
>JAGFVP010000143.1:49136-74398 GCA_021031095.1 Bathelium albidoporum
ATCATCTCGTTCCAGTAGCAGCTTCACGATAGTCTCATAGCCATCGTCTGCGGCCCATGATAACGGTGTACCACCGTGATTATCTCTTGAATCAGCTTCAACATCATCTCGTTCTAGTAGCAGCTTCACGATCGTCTCATAGCCTTTGCGTGCAGCATATGATAACGGTGTACGACCGTAATCATCTCTTGAATCAGCTTCGACATCATCTCGTTCCAGTAGCAGCTTCACGATAGTCTCATAGCCATCGTCTGCGGCCCATGATAACGGTGTACCACCGTAATTATCTCTTGAATCAGCGTCAACATCATCTCGTTCTAGTAGCAGCTTCACAACAACCTCCTCCCCTGCTGCCACGGCCCACAAGAGCGGCGTCTCTTTGAATGAATCTTTGGCATCTGGTTGCATGGGATCATTAATTCCGTCTCCAGTCATTAGCTCCTCGAGCAAGTATATTAGTCCAAAATGTGCCGCAATGTGCATGCCAGTGACGCTTTCTGGCCGATGAATATAGGTGGAAAACTGCGGACCGTATAAGACTGAGAAACCCACATTGCTGCGGAGAAATTGCAAAGCCAACTTTTGAGCTGATTTCTGGACTGTAAACGCGTGAAGTCCCCAGTATCGAGCTGCGTACTCCAGTAAAGGATTTTGTCCAAGCCAACCAAACCACATGAGATTGAGGTTGCCGTCATTAAGATCATCGCCACTGCCGCTGAACGTGTCGAATAGTAAGTAGGTTAAGCACGTTGACGCTATATCCTCCTGCGCGCCAGGACTCCAATCCTCCAGTATGCGCTCAAAGTATTCTTGGGTAGTATAATGGACCAGGCGAATGACGTTACTCTGCTCATCAACTGTAACGAGACCAGCGCAGACGGAGATCAGGTCCTCAATATCCGGGATATTGTCGTAGTCCAGCTTCGATGTCTCTGCCTCGACAGCTAGAGCGTACGAAAGTTCCGGAGTGGTGAGTGGTCTTTGAGCAAGGGTAACCCAAGACAATGTCCTTTTGGCGAGCGTTCTGCGACGAGGAAGTTGGCCATCAATCCGCTTCAAGGCATCCTCGTATGCCCCAGACAATGCTTCTGAACCCTTAGAGAGTTTTCCGAGCGCAACCCGGACTTCCTTCTTCGTGGTATTGTCTAGTAATGAATCTAGATGCAGTCGAGCGAGTAGAAACCTTGTCACGGCGTTAGCTCTTTGCAAGCGTGGAGACTGGCGCTGCTACTGACATGCCATCTGTTGCTTTGACGATACCATTCTGTACTTCTGTCTGCAAGTCGGTGCTGCGGCGAACAAAATTGGGTAGTCGGTGCATCTGGCCCGCAACATATCGCTCAACATCAGCAGCACTTGCTCGAATCTCTAAGGTTAGAGAGCTCTCAAAGAATTGCATGATCTCAAGATCAAAACGTGAAGTCACCATCAGTTTGAGTTGCGTTTTAGCTTGGAAGCCAAGGAGATTTGTGAGAAAGGTGCTGCGGGTACCACTGTGGTTGTCGTATTCATCCAAAGCATCAACTATAAGATATACTCTGGTGTATTGACTGAGGACAGACTCCAGGGCTTTAGAGACCTCCTCAAGTGATGGTCGGGTTTCACGTCTGGCATGACCTGCGTACAGAGCCTTTACAGGCTCTCCAAGCGACGGTCGTTTCTCAACTAGCTGCCTGAGCATGGCAGATAGCAGATCTGTAGCACTCTGGGTGTCTTGCCTTTTGTAGTTGCAATAGATGCAAGCAATACCTACGTCGTCCTCCTGATTTGTCTTTAACAGAAGATCGACCGTGATTGCCGCCATCATCGTCTTTCCTGCTCCAGGAATACCTGGACAGAACAGAGTTTGGCTCGTTCCCTCAAGCCAGCTAACGAAGGTGCGGGACTTGATAAACCACAAGCCGGTCGCTTCTTGTCTTTTGCTGATAAAGTCTGACTGCTGGGCGCGAAAATCGATTGATGACAGCCAGTCTACAATCATACGATACTCTTCCATTTCCCGACCATCCTCAATGGTTTTGAGTACAGGAACGGCACTCTTTATGAAAGCAATATCGTCTTTGGTCGCCAGCGATAGCTTGCTACGATCATCATCAGCGAGTTTGTTCACAACACAGCCTATGAATGAGTGCTGACAAATTATCCATCTCGAGAGCAATTAGGGTAAGAGATTTCAATCGTTCAACTCTTGAGAGAATGTTAGCGATCTCCCCTTTAGTAAACGTCCAGGTGAGCGCATTTCCAATTTTTCGTAGTCCACGGGTGGATACTGGGTTTAACTTCGATTGCAACTCCTCGAGTGCAGAGCGATACTGGTCCAAGGGTCCACCAGCGACAGCTAAAGCTCGTACACTTGTGTACCAGTTGTCGTGTGAAGAGGTCTCGAGGCGATATCTTAACATCACGAGGAGATTGTAGACGCTCGCTGTCTCGATCGCACAGCAGGCACAATCCTTGGATGCATCCTTCACATTGTTTAAGTATCCAACGACAGTACTGGTGAGCTGGATGAGAGCAATGATGCTCGCAGTCAGGCTGAGGGGATCCATGTCAAGATCTTTGGGTACCAGGCATTTGTCCTTTGGAGCCCGTAATCTTAGTAGAATACCGTCTCTGACCTTGTGAATTAAATGTCTAGTGCTGGACCTAGCCGGGGATCACCATACATTATATGCGCCAGCCTCATATTTCTTGCGACGCTTCAGCTCGAGGCAGTGCAGGGAAGCAATGCAGGGAGAGGGGCACGTGACGAGGTAGCCTTGCGCATTGCGTTTGCTATCTTTGGCTTTCTGTTCTGCTGGTGCCATCCGACCGAGCGTCAGACTCATGATGACAACTGAAAGAAGGTCGAGTCGGGCATTCGCTGCTGCAGAGCATCAGTAACGGCTCAGTGGGCGGTGGGATAATCTATTTTGTGCGCGGTAGGTCCCTTGTGAGATATCCAGGAATGCATTCTGCATGCTCTACTATACAAACGTGCCTATCTGGCAGCTTGTCCTTCAAATTCTTGCTATTGCATCAATGGCATGTTGACTTTTTGTTCAACGTTGCTTTACAATTTCTTATAGAGAGCAGTATCGTATAAATTGGAGTAATTCAACCCGTTGCTAGCTGGGATTATTCCAAGTCTAACTTATAATAGACGTCATGTGATATCAAATCTTTCATCTTAATCTGAATATCATCTTAATTCTGGATACATATGAACAATACTGTATCTTAAAATTTTTTATCTTGATTAAGCTATTACATGATCAGGAGGCAGTCTTATAGAGTTATGAGTCTTGAAAATCTCAACATTATACAATGGCTTTCATCTCACGTGAGTTGTGAGATGCAGTCAAGTTAAGCCAATCAGATTTCAGGACGACCAGGGCGTCCCAGCTAGCAACGGGTTGAGTTGTCTGCCTATCACAGCCCTTCTTATCGTTGCCAATGTCTGCTAGCGGGCGGCAGAACCTCGGCTCTGAAGGTAGTTCATGCCAAGTATTCCAAAAAGCCCTCGCATTGCTGAATTCGTGCATGCCGTTCACTCTTCTCAATCTTGCAGCCCCTCAGCTGTTATGTCGACCTCTTCACTCCAAGATTTGTGGGAGGCAGCTACTGCCCGCCCGTTCGAGCCCACCGTCTCGAAGGATAGCCAATTCTTTGTCGGGTTCAGTCTGCTATTGATCGGCAAGTTCTGTACGAAAGATATGGGTCAATCGAGATTAACAATTGATTAGCTCTCGTACTCACGTCCCTCTTCGGTCTCAGTATGTCGATCTTTCTTGACAGTGTGAGCTTGTACAAGTTGCTTACCATCAGTCAGACCAGTCTCTTATAAACGTACCCACTCTGGGCGTACCTGCTTCGCTGGCATTTGGGTGGGTTCAATATCCTTTGAACTGTAGCTTTAAGCTGACAGCAAAAGGTTCGGTGCGGTGTACATGATCTGCGCTGTCGGTGTCTACGTCTAGGCGGAGCATTCCTAAAATTCTCAGAGTCCGCGCAATATACTGTAACATAGAGTGAACAATGCGATAGCTTTCAACCCTTCACAAGCTTCTCCCTCGACCCAGAACTCTGCAAGCAGCAGTGTTCAGAAGTCCTCAAAAATCCGGGACGAATTTTGGGGTAAAACATAATCAACATGGAACAATTTGTCCTCAGCGCAGCGTCTGCCAATGCTCGCCAGCTATATATACTGCTTAGATGCATCAATTTCGGTTCTTTTGCTCAAGTTCAAATTTCCCACGATGGTCTTCGTTTCAGTGTTGAAGAGACAAGCGTCATGGAAGGTATCACATTTCATGTTGCCGAAAGACATTTCCAGACTAACTGACGACTCCAAGGCTTTGCATTCCTCCAACGTTCTCTCTTCACCACCTACAAATACAACGCCGTCCAGCATCCATCCACTCAACCAAACTCCACCTTCTCCGACGTCGATGCTACTGAACCCCCACTCTTCCTAATCTCCCTCCCGTCCCTCCTCGAAACCCTTCAAATCCTCGGCCTCACTGATTCCCGTTCCTCTATCTCTACCTCCACCTCTCACCACAACCAAACAAACTCTACCTCCCTCGCTGCCCACGCGTCCACCCTCCCCACCCACACCGCCTTCTCCGCCCATATTCTCGGCCTCCCCGCCCCGGGCCTCTGCCGTCTCACCTACGCGCACCCTGGCGCGCCCCTGCGCATACACATTGCAGAGCCCGGCCTTGCTACGACCTGCGATCTTACGACGTACGAGCCTAATGACAACCTCGGCGCCGGCGGCGGCGACAACGGCGGTGGAGGACTGATTCCATTCATGCGCGACCGCCTTGCCTTGAAGATCATCACGCGTGCTGCATACCTCGCCGACGCGCTTGCCGAGCTCGCGGCCACCGGGCCCGAGCGGCTCGTGCTGCGCGCACACTCGGGCGACTCGTCGTCGTCATCGTCTGCCGGGTTTGCGCTCGAAGCAGCCGGCCCACTCGGCGAGGCGCGCGTCGAGTTTGCCGCGGCGGAGCCCGGACGCGGAAGAGGGTCGTTTGCGACGACAAGAGGGCGGGTTGATGCGGATGCAGGTGCGGCGGGAACGGCGGCGGCGGCGCCGCCGCTGCTGGAGACGTTTCAGGTGGCGGGAGGCAAGTGCTGGCAGGTGTACAAATTTGGGCTGGTTCGGCATGCGATGAGGGCGATGCAGGTTGCGACGAAGGTAAGCATTCGGGTGGATGAGCAAGGGGTGCTGAGCATGCAATTCATGATTGAGGTGGAGGGTAGCAGTGGTGGAGATGGGGATCGGGGGGCCGGGCCGGAGGTGAGCTTTGTGGATTTTCGCTTTGTGCCGTTTGTGAGTGAGGGGGGGGACAGTGAGGAGGAGGATAGCAAGGGGGAAGGGGAGGAGACGTCAAGTGAGTAACTCGATATTACCATTACACCTACAAAAATATTGTGCAGACGTCGCATGAACAGCGTGAGTTACAAGTCTATAAGAGGGAAGGATTGGTATTACAACAAGAAGCACGATCAATTTCATCTGTCTGATCTAAGCACCCATTGCAGGTATCACCATGAATGGAAGCTTTCTCTCTAAGCTTAGAAGTTCTGAAAATGAAGTAAGAAAACACAAGTCGTGACAAATCGTGCTATTGAAAAGCTGGAAGTAAGAGCCCATACCCCACGTCGGATAGTATAATCTTCGTCCATCTTGAAACCAGTCCCGAGCTGTAGATCTGAAGCTCAGAGGGTATCCAGCAACGCCATGCATAGGGCAAAGGATGTCTCAGCTCGCAGAAAAGAGTGCCACCACCTTCTTTTTGTATTTTCCTTGGACTCGCACAGACTGTGGAAGGGAAAATAGAAGACGCAAATGAAAAGAAACCCTCCAACCCCGACTTATGCAAAGATCTCTCGATCAATGTCGGGTCCCAGAATCGTGAAATCACCAGTCTAGTGTTGTGCCAGCCGGCATACGAGGCAGGTAAGCGGAACTGGCCGTTTTGTCTACCACTCGAATTCGCCTTGAGCTTTGTGGTAGAGATATCTGTGAGCATGTTAGCATTACATCATATGGCGAACCACTAGCGAAATCCTCACTCTTTTCCTCCAGTGGTAAGTACACCGTCCTTGAGAGTGCACTTCCACTTGTTCTTGACCCGCTGCACCTTGTCATAGGTACAGAGCATAACTTCACCACTGTTACCCTCATCGTCTTCATCATCTTGATTGAGTTCATCTCCTGAGTCATCCAAGTCAGAATTAATAGCATCCTCGTCAAGTTCTTCTTTCTCTCCCTCTTCATCTTTGATATCTTCAGTACCATCAAGTTGAACAATAATAGAACGATCCGCTATCGGGGAAGTGACTGTTTTTACAGTTTTATTCTTCTTACCCTTTTCCCGTTTCGGCGCAGTGCGTGGGGGCATCATTAGGCCGGCATCCATTCGCCGAGCGGCTTCCTCGTGGTAAGCGCGTAATACATTATGCTTAGACCGCCTGTAGGCAAGAACCGCATTCCACACTTCGTGGTCATCGCAACCTCCGTCGGTTTGCGCATTCGTGATCTCCCGTTGCTGTTGTCTAAGCTGTTCCTGCTCGCGGAGGTATTGCTGATTGGATGCTGCATCTCCCTGCTGACGATGGGCAGCTGGTGCTCCCGGTGCACGCGCAGGCAAGTGGAGGCCTTGCTGTTGTAGAGCACCGATAGAAGCGTTAGCTTGCGTGCCATACTGCTGCTGGAGCAATTCTACAGCGCGCTGTTGGGCACTGACGTTCCTGCCACCGTTGGTATATGGGTTCTGAGGATAGCTGGACAACCCGTTCTCGTAGGTAGGTTCAGTTTTAACTCGCACGTCACCTTGAGTTTGTGGAGCATTACGAGGCACAGCGACCGGTGTAGATTGAGCTGCATTCGATGGGACTGTTGGTGGATTAGCAACAGGAGCAGGAGGAGCTGGAACAGGATCCCAAGGGAATTGAGCAATGTTGCGCGTCGAAAGCTTTTTTTGCCATGTCTGGTCCAGATATTAGCTGAACGAGTCCTGCGTAGAAATGTTTGCTGCCTGACAAAGGAAGATAACGTGACCAAGGTCAGGGGGAAATTGGCTAGTGCGAGAGCACGGGCCATGGGAGGACGTGGCGAGGAGGATAAAAAGCTAAAAACAAAGCGAGTCCCGCCAGTCTGAGACCCCGCTCCGACTCAGCTCGGCTGCCTGCCACGACACCCAGCGATGGGCCTCAACGACCACTGTTTGCCCATTCGCTCACCCTAAAGACACCGCGATGGAGCCAAACATATCGTATTCGAAGCCAAAATATACCACGGATTGCGCAGCTAACCGGAAATACCATCGGAAACAAAGGAAACGTCACCAACCTCTTGCAAAGCCTGCAGTGTGGACTGTTCAACGCCATTTTCCTCGAAGTCATTTTGCGACATGGCTGCCGTTTCGGCGATGACTTTGGCATAGATCGTTCCCTACGCAGCAAAGAGTCTGATTAGCTACGCCTCATAGGTGTGCTTGCGAACTCGTGGTAGGAGTGCAATAGCAACTAACCACTACTGAGTTCGACATCGTGTCGGCGACCGGAGGCTATTTCGTGGCGCCGTTGATGACGATTGATGCGTTCAGACTGTCGTCTGGGGTATTACGACTCTGGCGACGCTGGTTCGCCGATGATCCGGATGGAGTTGACGTTGCAAGACCGTATCCGTGGCCGTTTGTCAGACCAGGTATACAGTGAAAGGTGGAGGTCCCGGAAGCGGGCGGAGCTAGCTCTAGTCCCTGCGATGTTTATACGGATTGCTTGATGTGTATCCGTGATGGCGTGGGCGTTGTGAGTGATATCGTTGCTGCTTCGTGAGGATGCGGTGGAGTGTCGGAGGGTGAGTTGCGTAGGGAAGTGAGGCAAATGAGTCCTACGTCTCGCTTAGTGCCGAAAGTGGCTAGCCCCTTTAACGCTCTCAACCTCAGCTATGTGGAAACCCCGAACGCATTTAAACTATTGAATTACATGTCAAATGAGTGTCCTGAGATAGGGTACTCAATCATATACCTATATACCTACCAAGGATCACATATAATGTATAGATATACTAAATTTAACCCGGCAAAGCAAATGCGGTTTTCACGGATTGGGGCTAATCTCAATCCACAGTCACGTGCCTTTTTAGCGACTTCATCCATGTCTGGATAATTTAGCAAAAGCAGATGTTGAAGTCATTTGTAAATAATAACAGAGTGCCAGTCTTAATGATGTAGACATGAGAATTTGCACTAAATTCTCACGTGCACCAGTGTAATGGCTATCTTATTACCTTCACAACAGACGCCCACATTAAGCAAAGGGAGATGACCTGCCGCAACCGGTCTAGCCGTAGCTACGTCATGGTTCTGTTCAGTACTCCAAAGGGCCCTTATCAATTTGTTCGTGGCTTGGTCAATGGCTTCCGTCCAGCTTGGATCCATACGCGATCCCGTCACGAGCTGCTTGACCAGGCTTTAGTCCTGGTATCAACCGGCCCCTATCGAAATGAGCCCCGCCGATCTACATGTACCTGACAGAACCGTCCCATGAAATGACGCTGTGCAGACTTTTTTTCCTGCAAGCTTGTCCACGCCAGCCCCGATGGCTAGCCTCTTCAAAAACATGGATTCCCCGTATATTTGGATCTTCTCAGCTCCGAATCTCCTGTCACCTTGCGGACCATTTTCGCAATCATGGTTTCATCCGCTTTCACAGCGTTTGCTACAGTGGTTTTGCCAGCCACATTCGCACAATTTGTGCCAGCTCCTGATGACCTCACTACCAAGCAGGGCTACGCTGGCATACAAGTGCGGTACAAAGAAGTTCCAACCGGTATCTGTGAGACGGATCCAGATGTCAAGAGCTACAGTGGCTATTCCGACGTAGACGAGAACCAGCACATCTTCTGGTGGTTCTTCGAAGCTCGGAACCAAGACCCTTCGACTGCTCCTCTAACGGTCTGGATCAATGGCGGACCCGGATCATCGTCTATGATTGGACTTTTCCAAGAAAATGGCCCTTGTGGTGTTGATTACAACGGAGATGTTTACAACAATCCATATTCCTGGTCCAATGCTAGCAACATGCTGTACATTGATGAACCTACGCAAGTTGGTTTCTCATACTCAATTCCAGTGAATGGCTATACCGATCCAGGCACAGGCGAGATCATCGTTCTGCCAAACTCGACCTGCACGGACTATGCTCAGATGGCTGGTACTTGTGGAACTTACTCGTACGCCAACTTATCACTCACGGCAAACTCCACTATCAATGCAGCTCCGAATGTTTGGAAAACTCTTCAAGGTTTCATGGGCGCTTTCCCTCAGTATTCAAGCCATGGGTTTCATTTTACAACTGAAAGCTATGGGGGTCACTACGGTCCCATCTTCAATGGTTTGTGCTGCCTGGGCACTTATGCTTAAGGCTTTGCTTAAGGCTTTGCTAATGGCTGGGCAGAATACTTCGAGCAGCAAAATGCCAAGAACATATCCGGAGCCCACAAGATTTCTCTCCTCTCTGTTGGTGTTGGGAATGGCTGGTTCGATCCGATCGCACAATATGCCGCCTACTACAATTACTCGGTATATCCCGGAAATTCTTACGTTGGAGAGTCCTTTTTCAATGAATCAGTCAAAGAGATGATGTACAACTCCATGTACGGAGAGGGCAATTGTCTGGACCAGCTCAACTATTGCGCCTCGAGTGGCATAGATGATGTCTGTAACTTTGCAGACCAATTCTGTTACAATGAAGTCGAAGACGTCCTCGACGTGGTCGTCAATAGAGACGAATATGATGTCCGCGAACTAATGCCAGACCCTTTCCCATACAACTTTTTTCAGGATTATCTCAACCTTCCACATGTACAGCAGGCTGTGGGCGCATATGTCAATTTCTCTTCTTCTGGAGGCAACGTGGGTGTGGGTACTGTAGGCACGGCATTCGAGGCTACTGGTGATGACGCACGCGAGGAAGGCATCATTCAAGCCATACAATCTTTACTTAAGCAGGGCGTCTACTTTATGCAGTACGCAGGTGACGCCGACTACAACTGCAATTGGCTCGGCGGCCAAGTCGTCTCCTACGAAATCAACGCACCTGGGTACACTGACGCAGGCTTCACCAATCTCAGCACTTCGGATGGTATCGTGCACGGACAAGTCAAGCAGGCCGGAAATTACAGCTTCATCCGCATTTATGAATCTGGCCACGAGGTGCCTTTCTATCAGCCATTGGCTGCACTGACGATTTTCGAGCGGATGTTGAAGCGTGTTGATATTGCAACAGGGACCTTGGACGTAACGGATTCATACCTTACACAGGGACCCAAGGACAGTACGTATTTTGAAGGTAACTCGACGGTCCAGACCGTTGTGGTGCCAGATTCTGCGACTTATAATACGACCACTAATGAGCCAAACCCATTCAACTCTTCAAGTTCCGCAGCAACAACGGCTAAGAGAGACGCCAAGTCGAAGCAGCGAAACAGAAAGATGAGGCCTGCCTCTCGATTGCTTATGGGGAAAAGATAGTGTGTTCTCACAGAGTGAATAGCTTTTTCCATGTACATTACCAGCCAGATTCGCTATTGGATAGTGTAGGTTATTTTCTCCGATGTTAAATTAAGGCGTACGACTTGTGACTCCTATGTCAGCGGCGCGCTGCCGCTACTCCATTACGAGTATATAATAATTGTGGTTTCACTCCATGGTTAGCTTCACCGCTAAATCCTCAACCAAAAGTTGCTGCGGTGAGCGCCAGACCTGATAGAGTAGCGTGACTGGATCTTTACGGGCCAGGCTTTGGTCCTTAGCTTACTTAGCAGCTTAAAGCAGCGAACGGCTCTTAGAGCTTCTATCTCTATTTCTGGCCGCTTTTGCGATTAATAATCTGTAACTGAGGCCGGTTCTCGTTCCGATGTTCCCGTGGACAGACATTATCTCCATGGAGTTTGTCAGCCCCGTTAAAGCGGCGACGCAGCCGTGGAAACTTTACGCACGATAATACGCCTGTTCCTACTTGTGAGATCCTAGCAGAAGGAGATACTGCATCCTGTTCTCCGCGCTTAACCTGACTAAGTATGCTGCCGAGCTGACAGGTCGCTGCAAAAGTGGCATACGTCCGTAGATTATTTGGAAAATCTCCTTGGCTTGCATTCCTCCTTTTCCATTCAGTATATTTGTTGTGGCTCCAGTCTCCCATATTTGAGATATAGAAGTAGCTCTCATTCACAGCAGGGAAACCAGACCACCAGGCCCAACCGAGGACATGAATGCGAACTTCTCGTCGTCAGATGGCGAGGAAAGGCCTCAGCCCAGAAAAAGACAGAGAACTTCGAAAGAAGATGGTGAGGCTAAGAAGTCTCGAGGGAGACCTCGTTTGGATCCTCATGACGAGACTGCCGCTGAGCGTCGTCGAACACAGATTCGTCTCGCCCAACGAGCATATCGGCAGAGAAAAGAAACGACAATCTCTGCTCTGAAGTCTCAGGTCTCTGAATTACAGGAGACTATCAACGAGATGAAAGATTCTTTCCTTCGTTTCAATGACACAGCCATGCATGTCGGTGTGCCGCCAGAAGTTGTAAAGGAGCTGAAGAGTGTGACTCAGCAATTCATCTCGTATGCAAAGGCTCAAGGAGATCTTGACGACGAAGAGGAAAGCGTTCTTGTCGACAACGACGAGATTGTCCATAACCTTGCTACCGAGCCTGCTCCATCGCGGAATACTACGTACAATGGATCTGGATCCAGAGCCTCATCACAGGAGTACACAGAGAACATCGGCTTGGGGTACAGAAGTGTCTATGACATTTCTTCCATTCCGTTTGATGAAAACCCAGGCCTCCTTAGTAACACCTCTCCCGAACCCAGTGAACATGATACGTCAATCATCGAGACTGTGCCTGACAATTCAATTTCTCAATCACTTTCTCGACAGTCTGCAAGTCCGGTACTGACACCTCCTCAAGACATCATCCGTGGGCCCCACACGGATGCCCATGACATTCCCTACGACATCCGATCTTTTTATGCGCGAATGCCAACTCAGATCACGCCTGTTGGTGCAATCAATGACATGGACAAATCTACAAGCCTCACCAGCAAGCCATTCGTCTACAGCTTCCAGGAAACCACATTTGCCAGGCGACTGCAACGAGCTTCGGTAGAATGTGGCTATCACCTCATCGCTCAGGCTCATCTCCGGCCCAAAGTCTTCAAGCGCGTCTTTAAACTTTCCCTGCTATACGGCTCGCGGGAGCAGATTGCCGCTCGCTTCCGAGCGATTCTTACAAAATCGACGAACGAATCTCTTGAGTTTTGGCAAACGCCAATGATTCGTCTTGGGGGTGCTGGAACCCATTACCCTCGGCGCAATGAAGACGGCACAGTCAACGTTCCTCCCAATTGCTACAATGTTGAACACGTTGTTCCGGGCAGCAGTCTCATTCAGCTCAAGAATGTGGCGGACGGCAGCGTTTACTGCGACATGCTGATTGATATCTCAGGCTACGAGGGTGAATGGTTTGATCCCACCGATGTAGAGGGATACCTTGAGTCTAAGGGCATTTACATCGATCCTCAGTCTTCCTTTGCTGATGCCCAGATCCTGGAAAACGAGCTCCCAGAGCTGGCCCGCAGCCCGCAAGGATCCGAGAAGACATTGTCTGCCAGCAATCCCACAACGCCACTATTACAGGATACTCTCCAGGTGGGCGACGCAGGCGCTGAGTATTCCTACCTCTCTACCTCCTTCTTCAACGAGCTCGACAAAACCCACATGACCTCCTTTCCCACCGAGACCCAGGATTCCTTCAACCTCGATTTCGATCCCAGCAGCCTGACTACCGAAGCCATCGCCTCCCTCTCCAAACCCCAAATCTCCACAAACGCCTCTTCCGCTCTCGCCAACAACACCACAACCACCACTGCGCCTCGCTTCGGCCGTCCTACCACAGTCATGGCACCCCCATCCCTCCTCGACACCACTATTAGCACCTTCGTCGACAATTTCGCGCCTCCATCGTTCCCCTTGTCCCCCTCCGCCATGGTTACCCAAGTGACGAGCTTCGACCCAGTCGATTTCGACAACGTGCCACTGGATGAGCAGAATTCGTGGGGCTTCCCCGGCATTGACCTCGACGCCTGGAGCGAGGCTGCAGCCACGATCACCCAGACAAACAAGAAGCATGGGAATAGCGGCACTCCAATGGTGGAAGGCGAGAATGAAGCGGGCGCGAGGATGGTGGGCAAGCGGCAGGTGACGATTGATGTGACGAGGCTGATTGAGGAATTGCTAAAGGGAGGCGTGTGTCTGGGCCGGGCGCCAGGTTTTCGGAAGAAAGATGTGGATCGCGCTTTGGAGACGGCGATGATTGCGGCATTTTGAGAGGGCGGTCATGGGTTTACAATGAGGCCCGATTCACGGAATGTGCTATCATTTGGGAGCGGCACGGTGTAGGGAATTGGGCAAGGGGCGTGATTACGACTTGAACCGCCATCTAGGAAATGGTTATGATAGCCTACATGAACCCAATTTTAATAAAATTCTTTATTGTTCCTTTGAGAACTCAGGCTATCACTGCACTCGTTGATCGAAAATGCTTAAAATCAATAGCTTCAGTGACACAGCCTAGCTGCTGGTCTGATAAAAGGCCAGACCCATCCGATCGCGCATGCCCATCCCCAAGCCAATTCACACCCTAGAAGAAAGTAGCTGGCCGTGAAGGAGCAAATATTTTCTTGGTCGACCTCTTGGGAACGCGGTGAGGCAGAGGAAACTTCAAGTTCTTCGTCAGGAGCTGTTTGATATATGGGCGCTTAACATCTTCCGTCTTTTCAATCTCGACAACTTTCAGAATCTAGAGCACAGGCGGTCAGCCACACTAGATTCGAACATTGATATTCCTGACAGAACTGTGAGGACTCACGTGGATAGTCCGGAAACGAGCGCGATGTTGGGCAGCCATGTCTTGATAGAGCGCATGAACGGCGTCGGTTCTGGACATTTCCCGGTACTCTTTGTACATATTGTGGGTACCCGACCGTGAATCGTACCGAATCCATATTCCAAAATTCTTGACCTTTTGTGGACGCTTCTCGGCAATCTGAAATGACAATCAGGTCAGTTCTCTTGATTTATTGGCTACAACTGATATCGTTGATCTGGGAGGCTTTCTGGGTCGTACCTTATTTAGGCTCACAATTTCACCGTTGGCTTTCTTGATCTTCCGCAGTTTAGCAAGAAAATACCAGAAGCGGGATTTAGCTACGACGTCGTTGGGGGCGAAGATGCGCATGCGGTAGAGTTTTGGAGTAGGGTTGGCATCGGTGGGCAGATGACGCCCAATGACTTGATACTCCTGAAGACGACCTGCGATTTTAATGTCAGCCCTTATGCCTCATCCTAGAAAATTGATATCCCATGATATTGTAGAATCCATAATGTTTCCTTGATGTGGGACTTAGGTAGGAACCGTCAATTTGCTTTTCTGGTGAAGAGCTCCTCCTGAACCGCAACTACGAACACCTTGCTCTTGTTGCCTAACATAATTCAAATCTCCTCCAAGGAAGCTCTCGAGCTAGCACTGAATCTCATGCTGCCGACCGATTGCCATGGTGTACACAATAGTCAATGCTTGGGTTGGTGATTGTCTCGGATTTTCCCTCTCAGTTCCCACGAATGCGCAGTAAGCGCAACTGAAATGACTCACCCATCTGTGACAGTGATCAGTATTTGCAGATTTGGGTACCGTGCATAAGCGACTTACATTGAAAGTATTTGACTGGATTGATGGTCTACAGTTGTCTCATGCTCTCGCAGCAAGTGGTGGTGCGAAATTAGCGAGCTGTGGCTCGGCGAAACCCATGTTCCGGTGTTGACATTTCATCACTGCCCGAGCCGCCTTTCAAGCGCTGCCGTTAAGTGACCAGCAGATCCTTGCAAAATGTCTTTCAAATTTTGAAACCATATCCTAAACCCCAATCCAGGAGCGCTCCCTTAAGATCATGGAACAGGTTCTCTACGAGTTTCGTACTGCAATCCGAACCTCTAATGCTTCCCTGCTTGCGTCGACCATCACTCCTGCCCCTCCCCCTCATGACCCTGGACGACTTTATGCCATTCTTCGCAGCACGAACTCATTTGGCGTTGAAGCTGATGTGCGATATGGCATCACCTATAACAGCCGTGAAATATCCCTTAGGAAAGGCCAGTCGGCGGCCTGGCTTGATGTCTATATCGCGTACTACAAGGTCATTGCTCTCGTTCTAGATGCCGAGGAGAAGACAAATCAGAATAAACTTGGAGAAGCAGATTGGAATGGTGTCTACGAGGCATGGAAGGACCTGGTCTCAAGCCTAATCAAGGGATACACCGGAGGGCACTTTGACGGCTGGACAACCCCGTGTCTATACATTGCTGGCCGGTATTTGCGCGAGTTTGCCTTTAAAGCAGACGAAGCAAATACATTGACCAAAGGAGCTGTGACCTTCAATTCTGGATTGCAGGATGATGTCGTCGGTGCGCTAGAGAAACATGACAAGCTCGAAGATGCCGCAATGATATTGAACAGGATATTTGGCCTGTGCATTAGTGATAGGTACGTGTCAAAAATCTTGGCTCACTTGAGAAGAGGGAAGAGAACACCATGCCTAACTTTTGAATAAGAGCGCCTATCGAAGAGTCTCGGAAATGGGGAGTCTACTGCATAAGCAATATGATGTTCAAGACCTATTTCAAGGTATGAAGTAGAGCAAGGCTGATTCCAACTGGTCCACGCACTTACCACAAGCCTCAGCTCAATTCACTCTCCCTCTGCAAAAACATCCTCCGCTCACTCAGCGCCACTGCCTCGGACCTTCCTGACCTCTCGCTGTACCCCAAATCCCATCAGGTTACCTTTAACTACTATATTGGCGTCCTCTCCTTCCTTGAGGAGGACTACCCACGGGCCGAGACCCACCTGGCCGCTGCCTACCGCCTCTGCCCTGCTGTCCCCTTCGCCCACAAGAACCGCGCCCTCATCCTCACTTACCTCATCCCCTGCCGTCTGCTGACGACCCAAGTTCTGCCGACTGCGACCTTGCTCCGGCCCCACCCGCTGCTGCAGCGCCTCTTTGCGCCTCTTGCGGTTTGCGTGAGGAAAGGCGACCTCGCGGGGTTTGATGCTGCGCTTGCAGCGGGCGAGGCGGAATTCGTTCGAAGACGCATTTATCTTACCCTCGAGAGGGGGCGCGACATTGCGGTTCGTAACCTGTGTCGCAAGGTCTTTCTTGCGGGCGGATGGGAGGCAGCGAAACGTGGGCCAGAAGAGCAGCAGAGCGAAGGGGAGCGATTACGGCGGACGCGGATCCCATTGGCGGAGTTTGCGGCGGCCATTAGGGTGGGTATGCGAGCCGATGGGAGGGAGGGGGTTGTTGGTGAGGGAGGGCTGGAACAGGACGAGGTGGAATGCGTGTTGGCGAATTTGATATACAAGGTGCGTGAGTCATTTCGTCGCTTGCATTGCAGCTGCAAGGAAGGGCTGCGCTGCAGATGGGAGAGTGGGCATCAAGCGAGAGCAGCTCCGCGTTGCCGCCGTCTGCCGTCTGGCGCCATTTGGTGGACGCGTTGGCCTTCGGCTGCGCTTGATCGCGAAGGCGGATTACTGATTGGCTGGCAGAACCTCATGAAGGGTTACATCTCGCGCGCTCACGGCACCGTTGTGCTCAGCAAGACTGGTGCGTTTCCGGGAACAGGCGTGTAGTGCACCGATGATGTGAGTCGTCAAGCATACCACCAGGCCTTCGCATTCGTTGCCGCTCTTCCGGAGACTGTCGCCTTGCACTGGTCCGTACAGTATGTGCGTCTGATATGATCTATGCCGATCAGAAATGTTGGATGGTTGAAAGGGAAACCTGAACTATCGAGATTGAAGCGCAACGATGAACAACACATCGATTAGAAAGTCGGGTTAGACAGGCAACCATCCTTTTTTTGAATATACGCTAACTCTCCTAGGTAATTACAATATACGTTACTCTACCGAATCTTGTGCTCGGCGAACCGGCTGCCTCGCGGGCATCCGCAAGCTTACGATTACCCGATACAGAATTCCGATTTTGGACGCCAGGATCTCACCATTTCATTAAAGCATTGACAAAGCTATCAACCGACGGCAATCCCCACATGTCTCAAGCCATCGTCCCATTAGATGTTAGCTCGGGTCCGACCCTGCGTCTCTGGAATGAGTCACATCCAACACCTCGGTACGCGCGGTTTGCTAGCGTGCAGGCAACTGCCGGTCAGACGGGAGCAAGACATGGAAACTTGGGAAGAGTGCAAAAAGTAACATTGGCTGTTACAGTCCAGCACATGAACCGGGAACAGAGATTAGCCAAGTAGTGCCTCAGGCAGAAACTTCATTTATCTCAATACGAATCATTCATGATCTAACACTCGCGACTTATAGAAAACGCTTTGGCTTCAATTTGCTATTCAAGTGTTGTCTCACGAACAAGATTTTAAAAGTCTACCGTCGTGGCAAGAAAAATCATTATGCAAGAGGATGGACCCGGCACGCTCTCTCATATCTTGCCAATTTAGCCCGGTTTCGTTAAAGCCCTTTACTCGCTCGGGAAATCTGATGTGAAAAGAAGACTCAGGAGTTTCAACCGAGTTGTTCGCCCGTAGAGTAAAGAAAGAACGACAAAGAAAAGAGACAGATGGAACAACAAATTGAAGCTTCGGCCATTGACCGAGCAGGGAATATAATACATTTCCAGAGTGAGTGGAAGGATGGGTTTGGGATGATGGTTGGTAATCTCCATGAACGCCATGCAGGAAAAATTTTTGCCCCAAATTAGGTACACGAAGGGTATCTCGAGCACAAGCAAACAAGCATCACAGCTAGAAACAGGCAACGAGGACAAGAAAAAGCCATCGGAAAGGATCGGGCGAATGGTCACAAGCGCGTCGCGGACCATACTGTTGGGTCAACACGCTTCAATTGCGTGGCGATTTGATATCATCCTGTAGGCAGCAAGAACCGCGTCAGCCTCGACGCTCACACATCCCGAAAACAACGCATGCCAAAAGCAAGGAATGACTTACCATATGATTTGCCATCGCAACGAACAAATCAAAGAAGAGCCGGCCGCCATGCTCCATCTCCTGCTGCATCGTCCCGCTGCGCTTGAACGTCTGCCGGCTGCGGATGATGAGAGCAAGGTAATGTGCCCTCAGTTGTGAGTCCGACTCGGGCGTATTGAGGTAGGCAAAGCGGGCGCTGGCTAAAACCGTGCTGCACGCGGTGCCTGTAGCTAAACCTTGCTTGCGGAGTGCGAGGCGTTTGAGCTCAGGTAGGGAGAACTTATCTGCAGCGCACTAGATGAACGGTCAGTCACGGTAGATGATGAGAGGTTTTGAGAGCAGGGATAAGTACGTAGATGACTGTATCCTTGAGTATGGGACCGATGTTCTGGTAGAAGATGGTTCCTTCGGTGCTCCCGCCATCCGACTGAATGTGCCAGGTACGTCGCTTCTTGTCGTACTCGATGCGAGGAGTGTAGTCACCTTTATAGAGATACTCGAGGACGCATGAAAAGATTTCGGGGACTTCGCCTGGAAGCTCGATTCGTTTTGGCCCAGGTTCGTAGAACTGCCCACGGCAGGCGGCTTGGAAAAAAGGTGAATGGCAAAGGACATCTTCATGAGCGGCAAAGAGACGCTTCTCTTGTCCAACGCAAAGTGTGATGATTGCACTTGTCAGGTTGCTGGGCGGGTTCAGTTTGAGTGCGGATAAAGATGAGACGATGTTTACTCACGTTCCGACCGGTGGAGTATGCTGAACTTGAGATGGTGACAGAGTTTCAATGCCTTTCATCATGCTTCCTTGATGGAAGGAAGATCTTTTCTTACTCGTCGACTTTCCTGCTCGGCTCTTCGAAAAGCTCCCTTGCTGATATTTCCCAGCACGACTTGAGGAGAACATAATGGCAAGGTTCCAGGGGACTGGATAGTAATGAGAGTGGCAAAAGGATACAGAGTGATAGGAATCTGGGTGGTGTACTTATACACGAAGAGATAGAAGTCTTGGGTTGATCAGCATGAATGCCTGGATAATGGTGACTACCTCAGGCAGCAGAAGCGGAAACGCAAAAGGCTGCAAAAGAAGGCTCCAGCCGGCGGCCTCCCAAGCCCTTCATATATGAGTACGGAGGTACAAGCCATGTCGACAGATCCTGCGCAGAAGCTCGGAGGCAGCTGGTGGGCAGGGGTCGGGATGGAATACGTGATTGGACGCGTAAAGAGGTGTCGCCTGTCCGACGCGGTATCACGGGATTGAGTCACGGGAAAAAGCACTAGTACAGCAAGGATCGGGGCGCACGGCGGTGGGGGCGTGGAACGGTCGAGGGGCAAAGGGGAAAGCAAGGACGATGTTTCAAGCAAAGCGTGCAACCTAGCTGGATGCAGAGGAAGGTTTTCGGGCCTGCTCCGTAAGAATTACTAGTGGCTTGGGAGATGGGCATCGGTCACTGTCACTACGGCAAGCAGCTGCCGCGTGGCAATGGACGAGGCCTCAATTCGCAAGCTGCACCGATATTTGAGTAAGAGTTAAGAGAGAAAACGCCGCGGCGAGAGCAATGCTGCGTCACAGCTATGGCTTGTATCGAGTCAACGCAGGCGAAGAAAGACTCATCGGTGGTGTTGGACCACATGAACACGGGAAGGGATGCTGGAATAGGGAGGGTGTCCCCCGGTTCGAGGCCAAGAACGATATTACTGGTAGCTACTAGTCAGGGACCGATCCCTCCAGACTTGATTGCGATCCACGTGGGCGTAGCAGCTCGTGGAAATCTTCATTCCGTCCCGCTAGCAATCGATTGACTCCGTGCATCGAGCTCCCAGCACTATGCTGCGTCATAAAAAGCCAACAAGGAGGAAATGTAGACCCATCCGAGCTCTTCCTGACAAATTCCACTCTGATGGCCCAAGACCACTGGAATAGCGAAGTGCTGAGCACATACCAAGTGACTCCAATTCTCTGAGATTCTATGCCATGATTCGGCGCGTCTTTGAAGATCTGAGAAGATAGGAATACCTCGCCATAGTCGATGAAATCAACTAAGATTCTGCTTTAGTAGGTTCTCGTACAGAGCCAGTGGTCGTTGTTCCATAGCTTTAATGGACAGCCTTAAGATGCGTGCCATTTTAACTTGTTGGAGGCCAAATAAAGGTTTCAGACAGAGGAGCAGGATTCTTTTCAAGCAAATCTCACGAACTCCACTATATCCTGCAAGAAGTGCATTTGAGCTTCGAGAGTCCTCCACAGAAGCCTCTCTGCCGTATTGTTAAGGGGTACCATTAATGCTAGGGTGATTACATTTATGAGCGCTGAGAAGACCCTGTAGAACTTTACAATTTATAATCGCGCCAAGATCTTTTTACGCTTGTTTTGCCTCTTGCTGAAGCTGAAGCTCCAGCCGTCTCAACCAGTAGATTTCTCATTTCTAATTATCTATAATAAGAACAAGACCAGAGAATATGAGCGTTCTCTTCTCAACAATTGCTGTACCTTGCTATTAATGAGCACTAGCCGAGAAAACTACGATGAGTCTATAAAAAAGTTGAGGCGAACAGGGAGGTTTGAGTTTGGATCAACCTTCAAGCGCTGGTATTTCTTGGATCTGGCTCAAAACAACATTGCCACGATGTGCGATAAGCAAACCGGATGCGCCTGATGCCCTTTGTCATGAAGGCTCTTGGAGACTATCCGTCGCTATCAACAAGTCAGCTTCCATGAATGTAGCATAAAGATACTCTTTCAAGCCTACCCTCAAGATGGAACAGGACATTGGACTGATAATTCTTGAACATTTGGGCAACGAGCTCGACGTTCATGTTCTGGACGTTTATATCCTTTTGTAACTCAGTCTGCATCATTTGCCAATATAGTTCGGGGATCTACCTGGAGGCTCTTGTTCAGAACCATTATTGCCTCATTGAGTTTCTCCTTAATATAGTTAGCATTTTGTGATGAACAGATCAGTAGCGTGCATACCACGTTGTTAATGATCCGTGACAGTAGCAAGTTTTGCTGATGTTCGTGCGGACTCTCCTAGGCATAATTTTCAATATATAGTCTTATTGCAAATTAAGCACTCGTTTCTCAAAACACTTACCATTCTTTGATGGCTTTACGAAGTGGAGTACGGATATAAATGGGTGTTGTGCATCATCTCTCCCGAGCCGCGCGTGAAGATCGCGTCTAGCACAAGCTGCACACTTAGACAGGATCCCTGCCAAAGGACAAACCATTTACAATGCCAGTTTTCGACAAAGCCACAATCAGTCGGTCTCCCTACTGTCTTCTTTAGCATTCAGATTACGTAGTCCTCGAAGAACGAAAATTGCCATCAACGTATCTGCAGACGCTCCAGTATGGCGCCAATCACTCAAGCATCAGACGAAACAAACCACCAAGCTCTCCTTGACCAGCTTGATCTCTACGCTGTACACAAACCCTTTCGCAACCCTACTTGGAAGCCTCCTCAACGACGCAACAAGAACGTGAAACAGATCATCTCCGAGGCGACTAGGAAGGAAGCATCGGTCATGGCAACCCAGAACAACAGCGGCATCTCTACACCTATGCCACCAAGCTCAACTCCTGGCGGTGAAGACGGTGCCCAGCCAAATATTGCTCAGGCTGCCCAAAATCTCTCGACGATGGTGTTGGAGAAGAGTTTGGCCAGCAACATGTCCAGCAATGGCCCTGCAGCTACGTACACTAATATCGAATCAGCTCCCTCACTCCACCCTTCGAGTCAGCGCCACTACTGCGATATTACGGGGCTTTCGGCACCATACACGGACCCAAAAACACGCCTGCGATATCATGACAAGGAGATATTTGGATTAATTAGGACGTTGCCACAAAATGCGACGGAGGACTTTCTTGCTGCCAGAGGTGCGCATACGGTTTTGAAGTAACAGCAAACCAAATGATACCAAGGGACAACAACATTATGCATTGCGTGAGCTAGATGCTCTCCTCCTTCCCTAGATTGCGGACGGAAGAAGCGAACAAGCCTTGAAAGAAAGAACCCGGAACACCACTTCATTAATGAATTTTTATGGACCCCTAAATAATGGTGTTGAGCCAAATCTCTCCGCTAATCAGTCACATCGGAAAGACCGCCCATCTTCGTTACATCGTTGGAAGCATTGTGATCCCGACACATCCAAAACCGGAACAATCCATGACCAGCGCAATAAATTTGTCCGACCTTCAAAGTCAAGCGTCCTCCATCCACCAAGTCCCTCTCAGAACAAGGCTCTAGAGGATGCTCCGGCTTAATCGAGATCGTGTTTGATCTTCGCCATGAAGACAGCATACCGAAGCCGCATGGTAGGAAAGTGGCATCAGTTACGGCTCTCAGATGAGGACCGTTGTCCCGGCGGATTCATGAACCCACAAGCTTTGAAGATACCCTGGCGTTGTCGAGATCGGGATGAACAAGCGCATTATTCGAAAACTCAGGGTCAGCATATTAAGTCAGTTTCGTAGACAGGCGGTCTAGTTCTTCGTATATTTAATGGAATTTCGTGAATCAAGAATAGAGATGGAAGCGGCCATTTGTCTAACAAGTCGTCTCTGCCTATCTCTCTCTCGAGCTGCGATTACTGTATCGTGCATAAATGTGTCGTGTATCTCCATGTTGAGATATTCATTAAGCATGGGTGTTGCGTACCTAGTACCTAAGGTAATGGTAGAGAATGCGAACGTCCCATGGCGAAAATCTAGGGTATTCCGTTAGTCTCTGATCGCCAACCAAAGTGTCCTTCCCTTTCATCCTCTCAGTCGGCCTCCGACTAGGGGACCGACCATTCAAAGTTCACCCTTGCTACAGGAATCTCTCTTTCTGACGTGTTTCGGTTTATAGTCACGCAGCGATCGTCTTTATCCCTCACTGCCTGTTTCCGATTCTTAGTCGCTCTTTTAAGAAAACACAGGACTTCTTGCCTTGCAAGCTCCAACGAAACGAACTGTTCAACACGACTCTTATCGCTTGTAATTTTACGGGGATCGTATCGCGGATAATCTCAACATGCCCACTATGTGGCTCTCGGATTCGCAGAGTACGTGCAGAGAATGGGGATTTCACTGGAGAACATTGATGCTGATAAAATGAACAGAGATTGGAGTGGCTTTCTGCTCAGGGGGTAGGTACGACAACGGCATGGTGCTCTACATTTGCAGCAATGGAACCTAACACTGTCGCCTAGGCGGTTTCTTTCTTATCGGAGGTGTATTACTATTCTTTGACAGAGCCATGTGAGTTCGATCGTTGAGTGAGAGTTTCAATGGCAGCTCTAACATTTCATCAGGCTTGCCATGGGAAACGTGCGCCATTCCCTCGTCCCCTACCGGTGCACGGCATCCTTTTAACTATAGCGTCTCCCTAGATTCTCTTCCTCATCGGCCTTACCATTATAATCGGTCTTCAGAAGACAGTTCGCTTCTTTGCACGCAGGGAGAAACTGAAGGGCACCGCTGCCTTTGCAGCTGGCATAATCCTCATTCTCCTCCGCTGGCCGCTCATAGGCTTTTGCATCGAACTATACGGAATCATGGTCCTGTTTGGCGACTTTCTGGTTACAATTGCAGGCTTCGCAGCCAACATTCCTCTTATAGGACCTTATATTGCACAGGCGTTGGAAAGAGTGAGCGGAGGAAGGAGAAATGCAGAATTGCCAGTATGATAAGAGAACATTTGAATAAGACGAAACCGGGAAAGAAAGTTCCCCGTTGAGATACCCAGATATTTGCATGGAACGCCGTCTATCTTTTTAAATGGTAGCAATCGCTATCGTCTGCTGGAGAATGAAATGCAGGGGGATGAACTTTTGGTGTCTATACTTTACCGGTAGCTCAATGAGTACCATTCACACCGTTTGTGCTACTCTTTTTAGTACGACGAGATTTCACGCAAGCGGCCAGATCCTCGAGGACGGAGACTGTGCTTTCCCAGTCTATGCAGGCGTCGGTTATGCTGATGCCCTTTTTGAGACCGGCCACACCGTCTGCCGGCACCTTTTGGTTGCCTTCGTCGATGTTTGACTCAATCATGACGCCGATAATGCCATCTTGACCTTCGCGGATTTGTTCGCCAATAACCTGAGCAACCTTGGGTTGGTTCTTGTGATTCTTTTGGGAGTTGCCTGCAGGAGGAGGGGTCAGTAGGACAGAGCAATGGCTCTTGAGCCTTGTACACCGGACGACATACCATGGGAACAGTCGATCATCATGACTTCCCTCTGTCCCTTCTTTGCCAATGCTTCTCTCGTTGCCTTGACGCTGTCTTTGTCAAAATTCGTGCCCTTCGTACCACCACGTAGAATCACAAAGCAATGTTCATTGCCCGAAGTCCTCGTGATGGCAGCCAAGCCCTGCTTTGTAACACCCATGAAATGATGTTTTGATGCAGCCGCACCAATCGCATCCACGGCAACCGTTAGCCCACCATCCGTGCCATTCTTGAAACCGATAGGAAAGGACAGACCCGAGGCAAGCTCGCGGTGCAGCTGCGACTCCGTAGTCCGGGCACCGATCGCACCCAACGAGATCAGATCCGCAAGGAATTGGGGCGAGATTGTGTCGAGCATCTCACTAGCAATTGGCATGCCCTGCGCCGTCAGGTCACAGAAGAGCTTACGGCTCACGCGCAGCCCTTTGTTGATCTGGAAGCTCTCGTCGATGTCCGGGTCGTTGATCAGGCCCTTCCAGCCCACGGTCGTGCGCGGCTTTTCCAGGTACGCGCGCATGATGATGCATAAGTCATCCTGCAGCCGGTCCGCGAGTTGCTTCAGTCGCGCGCAGTACTCGACTGCGGTGGCGGGGTCGTGGATGGAGCATGGTCCGCAGATGACGAGCAGCCGGTCGTCCTCCTGGGTAATGATCTTCACGGCGTCCTGGCGGCCGCGGAGGACGGTTTGCTCAGCGGCAGCAGGCGCAGGCAGCTCAGACGAGAGTAGGGCGGGTGGAATCAATGGGTCGTAGCCCAGGACTGAGACACGACTATCAGCAAATGGGGGAGGTGATGGTGAGCGGACGCGGGGGATTGGACGGAGCAATAGGCCATGGGAGACAAGCGAACAAAAATCAGGTACCTCGGACATCATCGCTTGCATTGCCTGCTACCTTGATACTTTCTTGAGGAGCCATGGCTGGAAAGGAAGCTGGACTGGGCGGAACGGGGGTCCACTGGGGGTGGGTG
>JAGFVP010000144.1:0-74339 GCA_021031095.1 Bathelium albidoporum
GAGGTGGGGCCGTGGGGGCGGCTGTTTAAGAGCGCGAGGCGGTGGGTTGGGTGATGATGCGATAGGCAAGATTGAGGCGTTCTGGGGAGAATATAGAGGATGGAATTCTGCGGCGCTGTTAGAGTGCTGCTCTTCAGGATATCAGAGATTTTGGTATGAAAAGCATAGTTCCGTTCGCGGAACAGTGAAGACGAGTATCCATTGCACAGTAGGCCTCTGAGCGATTTTGGACTGACTCCATGAATCTCAACTTCAAAGATCCTTTGGAGTTGTTTTGTGTGTAACGATGCGCAAGGTAAAATATATACAATCTTCTTATCCAGACGGCAACTGAGACACAAGAGTCAAGTGAGCGAAGATGTTTATGGGAACGCATGATCAATTTACTCATCAGATTAGCTTGCAGGGCGTATGAAACTCTGCTTCGCCCATGTAGGTCAAGCAAATACAGCAAACCACGACACTAAGAAGGCCAGCCATGCACCGATGCTATGCCCTTGACAAATCACCGATGAAAGAAAGCACCACAGCACATGAACACCGTAACACATCCATATTGCTTCATGCTACCATTCCTCAATAACCATCACCTCTATTCTCCCCACTTCTTCGCCACCATCCCATCCGGCGGACTTGTCTCCACCTTGCCCTTGCCAACCTCCGCCCAGTTCGTGCTTAGAGCCGTCCCATTGCTCTCCTGGTAGCTCTTGACCATCGCTCGCCGCGTGTCCGGATCCGCACCGCTGTACAGTTTCTTGAAGAAGGCATTCGCGGGATCGCCACCGTCGTCGTCCAAATCGTCAATCGCACCGTCGCCCTCTTCAAGTTCTGAGTCCGAATCTGCCGCCTCCTCCGCGCCGTCCTTGTTCGCAGGCTTCGCCTTCTTGCTCGGCTTCTTGGTGTATGAATCGACGATCTTGTCCCAGTTCTTGGCGCCGCCCTTGGCGGAGGTGGGGTATGCTGGGACGCGATCTGAAGGTGCGAATGTAGAGGTGAGGACGGCGCGACGGACGGACTCGTCCTCTGCTGGTGATGCGTCTTGGCCTGCTGCCGCTACCGGCTCGGTGGTTTCGAGTGATTTCCATTTCGTGCCTTTCGTGTTTTTCGTGAGCACAACTTCGATCTTGGTATTCATGATAGTAAAAGTAGATTCGGCGGCGTCAATCTCAGCGAAAAGGGGTTCGAGACTGTAATCGTAGGTGGAGCCATTGGGCATAGGGAAGCTGATCGAGAGTGAACGAGGCTGAATATCGACTGTGGCCTTATCTTTTGGTACACCCTTGGCAAGGAGAGAAAAGTAAACATTGTCATTGTTCTGGTACCAGTCGTGCTTGATCTTGTCGGCGGGCGTTTGTACGCCTTCGGGCCTTGATACTGTGAAGGTGGGTTTGGCTTGCTTTTGCGGTTCTGCACTGGAGTGATTTGCTGGAACATCAGTCTTTCCTTCGCTCGCCCCTAACGTACTTTCATCGGGTACCTCGGTGATGGTAACTTTACGCTTTGGATCGTCTGGTGGCAAGCTCTGTAATTTGTCTTCCACCTTCTTCTCCCAAATGCCCAACGTCTTCTCCTTCTCGTTGAGCTTCTTGACTACGCCCAGTGCAAAATTCGCATCCGCGTATCTCTCTAGCATGAACAATGCAATGGTTCGACGCAACTGTGCTTGAGCGATGAGCTCACGCTTGGCTCGTTTGCGCGCAAAGATGATTCCCTTCTCAGCGTCCTCTAGAGCTGCTTGATTGTCAGGAGGATTGCAACGCTGATGCGCAGTCGAGCGCTTGATATAGTAATCTGGAGAAGCTGGATTGATAGCAAGGGCCTCCGTAAACTTCACGACAGCTTCCGAGTAGTTGCCTGCTTTCAAGGCTTCCGCGCCTGCAGCGGCCTTCTCCATGATTTCGAAGTATGTGTACAGCTACAGTTTAATCGATGACCGTCTGAAGCTGGGAGAGAAGAACGCTTCGTATGGCAGTTGGATTTCGACTATTTATATGGAAGACAGTGTGGGCGATTCATTCAGTTGGGAGGTAGTAAATACCTTAGAGTCGGGGTTTGCGGCGTTTGCATCATGCAAGATGCTTGGGCCCGCCGCGCTACCCTCACCCAACTTCTACAGGTATCATCACAACGTCGATGATTTGGTGCGTCACTTATTGATCCTGTTCTATTCGAGGGTCTTCTGACCTGTGTTTCGAGTGTTATCAGAGGTTGTGAATTCGGTTTGCGACTTTTCCTGTCAATTCACTCAAGCCTAGTGGCCCTTGTAATCATCCTCGTCGCATGCCACTAACTGCAGCTCCTGTATTCAATGCGCTGATCCGTACCCATCATATTACATCACGCAAGAAGGTTGCTGCGTTGAAGAAGGCGGCTTCAAAATACGATTGTCATGTGCTCTTGCGGAGCCCCGGATGTCCGGGTATCATGTACGTTGAAGGCAGCGAGAATGGGGTGAAAGAATGGGTTGCAGCCGTCCAGGTATGACTACGCGATGGCTCTCTTGACTGACATAAGGCTAAACTGGCGTGAAGAAACTCCGATACAAGGATTATCAGCTTGTTGCTCGTCCTGCTCCCCTGCTTCGAGAGCAAAACGCGAATAGTGAGGGCAAGGCTACCACAGGCCTTAAGGAGCTCGACTCGGTCAAACAATTTGCTGGCGAAATGTCCGTCAAAGGGATAATGTCATGGTGGAAGCAGGGCATGGGCTACGATACAAGATAGACGTTATCGCTTACACGAGTTTGAGCTGTCAGCTTGAAGCGATGGTTGGCAGCGATTCGCAGATCTGGGAGTCGTCGAAGAAGTTCGTAAAGAAGTTGAAAAACGCCTCGATCGCATTGAAGACCTTATGAAAGAATTTGGAATGAAGTTTCCAAAGCCGCAAAACGACAGCAATCATGCGATTGATGTTCCTGAAGGTTATCGGACAAATCGTTTGGACGAAGAGCTTGCAGAGAAATCTATTGACCCGGATACAATGCTCATGATCAACGAAAGTGAAGTCTGTTAGACGATAATATTGCAGAGTGCAGTGAGGAGGTCCATGAGGAAGACAAACGGCCTCGCACTAGACATTGGGAGCGACCTGGCTGTGGTACGTCAAATGAATCCAGAACGATTGAGCAAACGAGTTGACGTAGAGCTTTAGTCATCGAGGAGCGCAGGAGGGACAGCTAAATGGATTTGGGATCCTGGGTCCAAGTTGAGAGCAATTGCAGCTCACTGATGGATGTGAAAGCCAGGCAAAGCGGCACTCACAACGGCTGTGTAATAAATTATCATGCGATAGCAATACTCTGACATCGCTACGCTGCCATCCGAAAACACCTGCTATGCGACTCCTGTCATGCCCATGCTTCCCGGAATTGCCCAGTCAGTACCGTTCCCCCTGTAACGTAGCAACCAACCGACGACTTTGTTTTGCATTCCGAAATTCCAGTAAATATACGCCCTGCCATGTCCCCGTCGCCAATTTCCCATCCGAGATGGGCACCGAAATGCTTGGCCCAATCAATGCACTCTTCACATGCGCCGGCATATCATCCGAGCCCTCACAGCTATGCCGATACAGCTCCTGGCCACCAGCCCTCCTCCCCTCCGCATTCTTCCCACTCGCCCGCCCGCTCCCCAGCTTCGCCAGATTCTCACCCACGCCCGACCCTTCCTCCGGCACGAGGCGATCCAGCGCATCACTCATGTCGAGCCGGACTTCGGGGTCCCAGTTTTCGTTTAAAGAGAGGGCGCAGGAGGTGTGCTGGACAAAGACATGAAGGAGCCCAATGCGGTACTGCGCTATCTCGGGAAGCGCGCGAGTCACGTCCTCCGTGATCAGATGCGCTCCCCGCCCCATCGAAGAGAGCGTGATGGTTCGCTGTAGCCATGCGGAGCTGCTGGGACGCGTGTTCGACGATGCTGCCGTCGCTACGTCGGCGGCCATACTGGTGCGACTCGATGGATTGAGTGCTGTATGAGGAGAATTGGCGGTGGTGGGGTTGTTGGTGATGGAAGTAGGCGTTGGAGGGCGCAGAGGAGGAGGAGGGGGTGCGGGAGTGCCGGTGGTGACCGTGGTGGCGAGGGTAGAAGTGACGTGGTAGGGGATGGTAGTGGGGCGGGCGGTAGTGGTGATGCTTGCGGTCGTGGTGCTTGTGTTCTTTATGGCCGTGCGTGTGAAAGTGAGAGTGGTGGTGAGCAGCGAATTGAAGGGTTGGAGAAAAGGTGATATTGAAGGCCGGGACTGACATGTAGTGGGTGCGGTATAGATGAATTACCTAAGCTGGGATGGTCAAAAATTGTAAACAGTAGCTCAACCACAGGCGGTAGGGATGAATGCGGTAATAGAGAAGCAAGTAGAAAACCAATATCCCGTCTAAGAGCGATGAATCGGCTCAATCGAGGGAAATTGCGACACGACTACGTCATCTTGGTCCATCCTATACGTCTCCTACCTTTTACCTGGTCTATCAGGATCACAAATTGGTCACCTAGTAAGCACATGTACTTCCTCCGTTCGACATTGCCTAGCTCTCGATGTATAGGTAGGTCGTTGTAGTGTTTCCTCATGATCTGACGATTTGCATTTTCTCAATTTCCGATATTCTACGTGCACAAGCCATAAAACCTTACATCATGGAGTGAAGTGTACCCGGTGACCTTGCTGCGTATTTGTCTCTTGCTCATGAGATGTTATATAGCGCGCAATAGCCCGACCATTATGGGAGTGGTCATGTTCCGACACACGGAAGAATCAACATTCCATGCCTACTCAGCCGCAAAGATTCCAGGAAGTTGGCGAGCATGTCAATCAGTCGATTGACAGGCGGCAACCTTGCTCAGCAGCGTCAGCCAGATCAGAATGGACTAGGGGATAGGATGTTGATTTCCAGCTTAGCTTCTGTCTCTAGCGAATCGGGTTGAAAATCACTGTCGGCTACCAGGTAAGAGCCTGCGCCGTCCACCCACCTCCTCCTTAGCAATGCTACCTAGGGTAGTCTTTCAGCCATTCAACTACTCAGGACCAAAGAATGGGCTCTTCCGGCCATGCTTCGTCGATCCCCGTCGACTATTGAAAAGTCGCATTGAGGGTGTTTCTCGGCCTTCATGTGGGCCGGGTGATCATCCCTTGCCTGTATCCGTCGAGCTTATTGTATATTCGTCCCGAACGGATGAAGGTAAGCCCCTGGGCCTTACATGAAGCCATGCTGGCTCGGCGTATTTGCTCTGGCGATGAGGGACCAGGGAGGAATCTATACTCTGGCTGTGGTTTTGGCGTCACTTAGGGGGCAGAGCTTTTCGTAATGGTTAAGCGCTCGTGTTGGACTTTTCCTCTGTCCTTGATGAGTTTTTCGAACTGACTATTGTTCTATAACGAGTAAACTCTCTTCCTTGCAATGTGGATCGCCAGCAATTCCATTTTGTCTTGCTACGTTCTCGCTTCTTTCACTACTCCATGGCTTGTAGGCGCGTCCACAGCTGATGACAAGTTCGCTTCACGGCCACTTCAAAAACGACAAAATAATACCCAGCCTTTCGTTCCCTCTGAGAGTTACGATTATATGCTATCGGCATTAGACATCATGCAGTATCAATATTTCAACGGATGTACCTGGCCAACTTCAATCGACTGGACAGCTGCAGTACTGCAAACGTATCTGGCTTCCTCACTTATATCCATTTCTTCTTCCACGCCATATAGTTTATCGCCCCCAGGCTCTGGTAGCCTCTCGGGTCAGGCAAATTATACTGATTTTTTGGTCAACCATTACTTCGACCAAATAGTCAACTTCTATTATGCTCAACATGCAGAGAGCTTGACAACGCAGAAGTATGATGACATGCAATGGGTAGTTTTGGGCTGGCTTGAAGCTATCAAATTTGTCAACGTTCATTCCGCACTCCATTATCCCTTGACTGGTTCATCCAACGCATCCGCCAACTTTTCAGGACAGGCTCACATAGCAGACTTTGCCCATCGAGCCCGTCTTTTCTATGATCTGGCATCAAATGGGTACTCAACTTCGTTATGCGGCGGAGGCATGGTATGGGATACCACGGACGTTCCGTACAAGAACGCTATCACCAACGAACTGTATGTGGCCTCAAGCGTGGGCATGTATCTCTACTTTCCAGGCGACAATAACCCTTCGCCTTCTTTTGTTGTAAATTCTTCCAATCCGTGCACCGATCCCACATCCAGAGCCATCGCCGGAGGTGCAAACTCAACCGCGCCTCTTCCTCCAGCGAAATCTCGCGATCCGAAATACTTGCAGAACGCAATCAAGACATTTGTCTGGCTGACTGGTATCAATATGACCAACAGCGCTGGCTTGTATGTTGATGGGTTTCATCTTACCAATACGACATGCAATCAGCGCTCTGAGAGCCTGTTCACCTACAACCAGGGCGTCTTGCTTTCCGGAATCCGAGGTCTCTGGGAAGCCACGGGAAACGCATCGTATCTAAATTACGGTCATAATCTTATCCAATCGACAATCGCCGCAACGGGGTACAACAATAACAGCTGTGCAGCTCTTGGTTGCAGAGGCATTTTAGCAGATACCTGCGACTACAACGCTACCTGCTCACAGGACGATCAGGCCTTCAAAGGCGTATACTTTCACCACTTGATGCTCTTCTGTGCGCCTCTACCGTATGGATCGACTACCACAATTTTGGAACAAGAGCATGCGGAGCTGTGCGGGAGTTATGAGCCTTGGGTCCATAACAATGCCGCGGCGGCGTTTTCGACCCGAAACGCGACGGGTGACTTTGGTGGAACTTGGGCGTCGTCCAATGGGTCGATTGATATTAATAGTCTTGGCAGAGGAAGGACAGTGGAAACGCAAGGTGGTGCGGTATCGGTCTTCAATGTGCTGTATGCTGCCATGGTGAATTCTTCTGAATCTGCTTCGTGATTATCGGTAGCACAAACGCAGAGAAGAACCACCTGTCCATTCCTCCTCAGTGCTGTGCATCCGTGAATTTGGAGAATTGATGCATCTTTGACAATTTGGCCTAAACGAGGGTGCTAGCGCTCGGTATGTGAGAAAAGGTGCACACGTAACTCGTGGTAACTCTACATCTTAGCTCAGAACTCCAAAGGCGATCTTGTTTTTTACATTGGATCTCTAATCTAGTACGGTTGCAACCAGAAAAAAACGATGTAAGACTAGGTGGGTGAATTGAAGACGTCTAGCTTTTTAGAGTCAAAAGGCGTCCACGGCGGACCCCACGTGACCAACAGGTTCCATCCATCCGCAAGGCGAAAAACGCAACGACACTTGTTAACTTTTAAATCAGCAAAACTAAAGATTGCGTCATGAGCAATGGCTTCATTTGATCATCAAGGTTATATGATACGTTCTTTGTACTGATGAGCCGGTGCAAGAACGGACAAACGGCATGTGTACCTAAGAAATCCCATCTTTTACTTGAGTCTCGAGATGGACATCCATTTTATGACAACGCAGCGAATTTTACAGCATTCTGACGGTACACAATAATAACAGCATTAAGAACAGTCCGCAGCAATTGCAACATTCAAGGCAACCGGGCTCTGACGTGGTAGGTTGGCACTGGCCTTTTGTTCAAAAATCATCCCCTCCCTGATCAGACCCTCCTTACCTACCTACCTTCAACAAACTTCTGGGTGAGGTCTGTTTACTACTCATTATTTTTCTCTTGCCACTGGCTGGCCTCTTTCTGTTCATATTCACTTACCATGCCTTCAAATAAATACACGTACGGGCTCTTTGCCCTATGTCTGCTGAATGCTGCATCAGTAGCAGCCCAGATGGAAGCCGGGATGGAACCTAATATGGAGTCGACCACGTCGCCGAGCCTTGGCTCTGGCGATTCGCAGTTACAAGAACTCGAGCTTGCCGGCGGCATGTCAGGTGAAATGTCTGGAGAATCTCCAGGCGGCGCAGTGCCTCCAATGCTGGCTGGCGGCAGCGGATCTGGCTCTGCTTCCGAGGGCGGCTTTGGTTCTGCTTCCGAGGGTGGCTTTGGTTCTGCTTCCGAGGGCGGCTTTGGCTCACTGGAGGGCGGCTTCGGCTCAGGCGAGGGCGGCAACTCTGGCTCATCGCCAGAAGAGTCCTTCGGCTCACTTGGTAGCGGCGAACTTGACTCTTCCCCATCTGACCCTTTTGTGCCACTTGAGTTCGGCGGATCCGACTCTTCTCCTTCAGAGTCCGATGACCCGCTCGGTGGTGGAGAAATCGAGGTTGTCACCTCTGGTGGATACAGCCCTCCGAGCTTTGGGGGCAGCGGCCAATCTGGCGGCAGTGAGGAGCTCTCTAGTGGCGGTGATCCGCTGTCTGGTGGCGGCGGACAGCTCTCAAGCATCGGAAATGGCCCTCCTGGCGACAGCAATGGCCCACCAGCAGCTGGTGGCGGACTCCCGGGGGACGTGAACAGCCCTCCCAGCAACAGCAGCAGCACTAGCTCCTCCAGTGGCGGCTTCCTCTCCAATGCCAACGCCTTCTTCACCAGCCTCTTCGGGCCCGGCTCTACCACCAGTGCATCACTCTCCACCAGCAGCAGCGAATCTTCTCCCAGTGATGTCCGCCACGAGGCCTCCAATACCGCTGAGGGCATAACCCCGACCTCGCTCTCATCATCGTTGTCAGCTAACGCGCCGCCGACAACGGGAATGCCGCCGGGACCACAGATAACGAGTCAAGGAGCTGGTACGCAGGAGGAGGCGAGCGCGATGGCGCCCGCAGGGGTACAGAACATGAAGGCGCAGGGAGTAGTGTTGGGCTTATTGGCGGGTGCGGTGGCGATGCTTTTGCTGTGAGTTTTGGGGGCCTCCGGACTCGCTGGTCGAGGGAACGAGGAGGTGGGGTTGGGGTAGGGTTGCAAAAGAGGACTTGGATAGAAGAATTGATCTGTTTGATATTTAGTACTCGTGTATCCAATGGTGTAAGAATGCCTTGTTGATAAAGTCAGTTTTGCGTAAAGCTTATGGATACTCTCCAAGATTTAAACAATTTGAATCGTAGCGACTTCGACCTGCGATCACGCTCTCGTTCGTGCTCCTCTGAACCTTTGCTGCTCGTCTATGTTCTGCTGCTGGTATACAGTGGCTAAAACGGCATCCGCTGCGTGAACCCGAGAACAAATGGTTCACACGCCATCCATGGTAACCTTTAAGCATCAAGCGCTGCGAATTCGTTCTGCACGACGTACTTCGAGCCAAGGAGATAAAACCTCCAAGACAATCGAGTTGAGCGTTGGCCGTGAAGACTCTCGAATGCGTCAGAAAAGAGCTAGTGAGAGTTCACATAGGTAATGTGAATGCAGGCTGGGCCGTGGCAGTCAGAGACGCGTTCCTTTCGCCCAGAAAGATTGTCGATGGCTTGTGGCGACAGTGAGGCAAGCAGTCCCAGTAGTGCCAAAAGATCAGGAAGCTGGGTAATCAGTGAGCATCGCTGTCATGCACTCCTCGCCTGTGTCCAAGTCGATAAAGCGAGGCAATTGGCGGCGCGACAGCGAAGATGCATGAACAACGAGCAAGTACATTTGCAAATTGCGGCAAGATCGAACACAGATTTGTCAAAGATCAAGCATGAACAGTCGACACCGCTGTGCCAGGTCGAGATCGAAATGCTGTTCTTGCTTTGCTTCACCAAGCCGCCAGTGCGCAATGACTGGATGCCCATGGTAAACTTCTTCCACCATCTTAGCATGGTACACTCTCAAAAGCGATCATTGATTCTCGTCGTCGAGCGGCGATGAAATAGCCACAAGCTCTTGAATAGTGCGAGAGAAGTATATCGTTGTTGAGCTCGGAGGCATTTAGTTAGCGTCCCCTTGTGCCGGGGGGACAGATCGGCCGTCCTTTCCTCTTTTGGCGTGAAGGTTCCTCCAACGACAACTCATCTTCTTTTCAACTGCTTCGTGCACACCAGTGGGACAACCCTCGATGGCTCCTTTACGTCATGCTACTTGAAATGACTTGGAATGAAAGGAGACATACAAAGTGGACATAACGATTTTAGAGGAAAAGGATGCTGAGAGAAAAGACTTGGGTAACCACACAGCCGATGTCCAAGCTCCAAGGTCAGTCATTATAGGTTCTCGTCTGCCATTTTGAGGCAAGCCATTATCCACAAAACCTTTCCTTGAAAGAAAAAGACACAATCGCAACAAGCAATACATCATTGCTACTTACTTACGGAATGACTGCATCCCAGGCCAAAGCTTCGTTAGTTTACCGTAGATTGGCAGCTTTCGTTCAACATTCGAAAGAGTCTTTACCTTACTCTCGTAAACCGATTCACACGCTCCTGCCGAGCCCTTCTCCTTCCAAACTTTGATGCAATTAGCACGAGGTACTCCCTCGCTCCGCTGCAGAGGGTTGCTGCTCTGCCATCTTAATCTCAAGCCCGGCAATCCGAGCTGCTCTGTGACATCGTCAGCAACTCATGCGGAATGACCAATAAATTTTGTCAGCTACGAGACGGCCTACTCGCAGAAAGAAATGTTCCTTCTTGTTCGCTTCTCAGACGTTGTGAGAGCTTAATGGTCTTTCCTTATGTTTGTCACTTGAAGTGTATATATCCATGACGTCTCTTGCAATTGCAAAGACCTCCTCAACGATGCCAAGGTTTGAGGCTGGCTGAAATGCCTGTCCAGCAGTAGTCCTTGTTCTGCGAAATGTGCTTCTTCAGTTGTTGTGCCCTTTATGAGACCCATCCTTGTTCTTCTTCTCTTTCTTGATTATGGTTGAACCGTTGGTTATATCAACCAGAGTTTTAATTGAACTTCTTTCCGTGCTCCATCAATATCGGAATGTCCGTCTCCTCATCGGTCGGATCCAGGATCGCAGCGTTACAATCTCCTTTGTTGCTGTGTATCAAGCCGCTCTTCCAGTGAAAACTCCATTGCCAGCATTGCCGGCAGCGAAAAGAATGCCCGTCTGCATTTCTGAGTCACGACTTCGGACCTGAACACGAAGATGCAAGGCAAGAACGCTCTCTTCCCAATGTTGCACTCTATGCGCATTTTGGAGATCGTGGAAAATTCAAGTACTTTCCATGAGACGATCGCCAGACACGAGCATTCGAGCGTACTTATCCAACTGAAATAGCAACTCAAGGATCTCGCTCTTGACCGTCTCAGAGCGCTCGTCTTTCTCGATAGTCATGGTAGGACAACTTCGAAGTCATGCTTATCATTAGCGGTGATTTAGGAAAGAAGACGAGAGGAGGTTAAAAGACGAACGCTTGCCACCGCTTTTAGTGCAGGCTTTCAACATCTCTTTGCGCGGTTCGAAGAGCAGTGCTACATTACGACGAACGACAATATGTCTACCCTCATCGTCAGGAACCACTTAAGGACAGACCTCATAAGCAGTAAACTCACGAACGAGACGATGCAGTTTCTGGGCACAAATCAAAAACTTTCAGCAAATAAACGCGCTGGGGGCCTTCTGTCGAGTGTATGAAGGTATAGTGTCAGTGTTTGTGGGTCTTGTTCTGGGAAAGACCAGATTGTCCGCAACATGGATGGTGCACAGAGGCAAACACATGAAGTCTAGTTAGCACTACGTTTCTACCCTCCACTAGCGACCACTGCCTCCACACCCACAACCATCAGCCGCACTTCAGCGATTTCTGCTCCATCTTCGCCAACGTCCTGCTCTGCTGAGAACCTGTGATTTAAATTTGCCCGTCTGCGGCTCTAGGTATGTCATGCGCTCCGCTACTTGTCGGCCTGTAATATTGAGGCAGCTATCACTGACAGTACTAGCGAAACGATGGCGCTCCAGCCCATTGACCCCGAAACCATCAATCATATCCTCGAACGGGAGTTTGAAGATCATGGTGTACCCTGGTATACCACAGGGACTTTCCGAATATTCAATGATCTTGGAACACATCCACAAGTCGTTGGCTCTTTGGGTAGGCGAAGAGTGAGATTTGTCGTCAGGACCAGGGGGCCCGATAACGAGTTCTGTCTGATGGAGTTGAGGGCCCGCGAGCGAGCGCCCAACCGTTGGAGAGGTCTGCTCTACCCCGATTATCCCGAACCTCCTGCACCAAACTTGTCAACACCATACATGGAGGTCTTTTTTCCTGAACGGTTTGAACGTACTGCTATCTGCTTTGCCCTTGATGACGAAGCATGGGCCAAAATCGAAGATGAGTTCTTCGAGTGTGAGCGCACCGAAATTTCACATGTAATTTCAGTTTACGATGATATGGACCGATCCGAACGCGCAAAGTTCCTCCGAGACATCCGCATTGCCCAGCACCTCCGAGCGCAAAGTCTCTTTTACCTGCGCAATGGAGAAGGTCCAGCCGCTGGGAGGTATGCACTTTGCTCTGCAGCCGTTTTGGGCCAACACGAGTATCTCAGATGCCACTTTGGCGACTATCGTGGCGAACCATTCGTACGAAGGGCTTTGCATGTGGTACTACGGCATACTTGGCAGGACAGCCCTCAACAGCGAGAAAGATTCGATCAGGAACGAGTCAGGCTCGTTCTAGAAAGGCAATCCATCAACCACCAACGATTAGGGTAGTTAGGTAATTCATTAATTGACATTTTAAGCCAATCTCCGCACTCTAGGCTAGTTTTTATCCCAGAAATATCAAACGAAATATTTTTTTGAGTCTTCGCACGAGACAAAAATTTCGAAATGGACCTTCGTAATACAGGCTGCAAGGCTTCAACTCCGTTCATCTGATCAGCCTTCTCCTCATCCGGTTGCAAAGCTCGACTTCCTCTTTTAAGCTCTCCCTCAAGCTCTCCTTTAACCCTTACGGAGCTCAATAAGTTCTATGAGCCTCCTCGTCAGACCTCGCCTTCTCCTCTAAAGCCTCTCTTCAAGCCTGTCCTTCAGCTGCTACGGAGCTGAGCAAATCCAATCAACAACAGTCTCACCTTAAAGTTTCTCCCCCAACCTTACCTTGACTACCACCTTATTTACCACATCTTTTACGGCAGAGGTAGCCCACATCACATTATTACTTCTCATCCACTTGCCTTCACTTCTTCTTCTCTTCTTTGGCACCACACATAGATATAGAACCACGTCCTTGCTTCTGTTCTTACTATAACTCAGTTACGACTATGTTCAGAACTGAACGATATTGATATGGCTTCGAAGATTAGCTCATTCAGACTCAAGGGATATAAATCAGTATTGATATATGTTCACCACCCGCAAGCTGAAGATAGTTTGCTTTTAGAACAAAGCAGATGTCATTCCAGCGTTGTGTTTCGTATGGGATTTACCATGATGAAAGCGTATAACTAATTAGCTTGAGCGATGATTTTTACGCTGTACATAAGAAACTCCTGTACGCCAAAGAAACACCAAGAAATGTGACGAAAATAATGATTCTTGATAGCGTAGCCAACGAGACCATCGCTATTAAAAGAGAATAGGAAGAGCAAAATGGGAGGAGAGGGCGGAATCGAATGATTCTGGTGGAGACGAATGCGGATCTCTGATGCGGACGGTAACGTTTCGCCGCAACTACCACTTGATGTGGAAACTAAGGAAAAGAACGAAAGAAGTGGTTTGAATTGTAAGATCTGAGGGGATGAGAATCTGTCTTGAATGGGGATCTATTTGACTAATCAATCCTGATCTGATGTAATCCTAACCTGTATCGCTAAGATTCACCTATGTCCAAGTCAATCAAGTGAGGCGATTGGCGTGTCACAGTCAAGACCACATGAGCGAAGAGCAAACACGCTTGCCGGCTATGTCAGAGAGTGAGGATTGTATCAGCTGTTTCAAGCTGTTCCGCCTGATGATGTTTGGATTGATTCTCACATAGCCAAAGCACCGTGCACCAGGCCGTGCACGAATCATGTGAAGCAACAGCTGCTTCCTACCTTAGCTTTATATCGAGTAGGAAACCTCTCCAAGACCCGATTCCTTACTACAACTAATTTCCTTTGCTGACTTCGTGCTCAGTATCATATTTTATCATATCGTGGCGAGCTCGGACATAGATGTGCCAAAGGTCAGGTACGAACAGTCGACGTTGTCCTAAGAAGTAGATTCTCGGCGTCTAGGCCTAAAGGCATTAAAGAGATATATTTTCCCTTCTCAGTTTGGTCGGATAGTGAAGCCTCCAAGTTCCCTATTCGACGAGCCTGAGGAAAAATAAATTCCCTCAGCCCCTTCGGACCTAGACGCTCACAATCATCACTTATGGTTTTGCGCTCGTCACATCTCAACACGTTGTGAGCCCGGGTATTGCAGATATTCGAGAAACCTATTCAGACCCTACAATACTGGGTTAGGTAAGGCTCGCCGAGCAAACTCCAGATAAATAAGGATAACTTTTCGATTTAAGATATGCTCATATTCTGTAAATTTCGCCCTACACCGCTCAAGAAAGCGCCTGCGAGTTGGTGTCCAATCGCTGGCGAGGCCATCGCCATCCTTTACTGAACCTAATGAAGTGGATCGGTCCACATCTCATACGGAGGTATTCTATCCTGGAAACCAAGGGTAAAACAGATGTTGATACAGATTTAGGTCCCAGGATAAACAAATCCACTGGATCAGGTGTGGGATAAATATTGAAGATAAGGGCATCGAATTTCCGGGAGGTACAAATCATCGTGGTATGGACCGATTCGATCTTCATGATCTCGTCAGAGACATCAGGCAGGCTTCCGAGAACTAGGTCTCGTTTGCCTATGCAAGATAAAACTCAGTCCTTGAAAGCCTGCCCGGGTAGCACGATTGTCTCCGAGGAGATTATGATGATCGGACCGGTCCATATCACGTTGAGTTGTACCTCCCACAAAATTCGATGCTCTTATCTTCAGAACCATTGAGCGATGGATAGGGCTTACTGTTTCCCGAGCATGGTTGAATACCATAACTCTTGATCATGGCTTGCTGGAAATATCCGGCCATCAATGCCTCGCCAGCACAACTTTATACAATCTACCGTCGGGAATCTCGAGACTTTCATAGCCAAGATATTGCCAATTCTCAAGAATAGACCGGTTTGTAGCTCCTGAACTGAACCCAAGATTAAGCGTCCACATCTAGCAAAGATATTTAATAGGAACGATTGCTTTGTTTCTTGTAAGGTCTACTAAAGACAGATTGCCCCAACGCCAGAAAGACAAACACAAACCTCCTTCCATCCTCATACCGAAGAACGCCAGTAAATCGACGACAACCCTCAAAAACACTATCGTTCAGTGTCTTGGGTCTCGACCAAGTGAGGTCGGAGATAGAAGAGATGTAAAGCATAGCCATGGTAGGCCAGGCATGTACTGTAGATAACGATAAACAGACCCAGCCTCCTGTGTAAAAGGGTATTCCACACCACAACACACGACAGGATAAATGTCAATGCCGAAAAAGAAAAGGATGTAACACAAGTAAACACGCCCATCTGTAAGTATATCCATGCAGCAAGAGCCTTGACCCACAGTAGTGGGTGTCGAGAGGCCAAGGCACTTGAGCACTGACAACACTGATTCGTCAGCCTGTCTCCATCAAGGCTCCTTGGCACCATCCGATTCATAAACGAGAATGGCATCCTTGCTTTCCACAGCCTGGTCCAGTTCAACGGTGGCAGCATCCCTTTTGTCCTTAACAGGAACGGCAACCTCGCCCACCTTCGTCCCAGCTTCATTGCCCTCAGGCACGACAGCAACAGACTCTGCATCCAAGCCCTCGCCATAGAACTCTTCCGGAGCCAAGTCCTCCAACGGCGACCGTGGCGGGACATCCACTGCCATGGCATCCTCTCCCGCACCCACAGCATGCCTGCCCGCCGCCGCTCCTACCACGGCACGAACATTGGTGGCACCACACTGAGTCGGCATTGCCACCTCTCCAGCATCACCCGCTGCAGCCCGACTCCGTGGCTGCGACGCCGCCGCAACCCAATCCGGAGGCGGCACGTTCTCCTTCCCCCTCGCCACTTCCCCGTCCTCGCCACGCTTCGCCGCGCCCTCGTCGTCGCTGATGTCCAGCACGCAGGCCGAGTGTTCCATGAGCAGCGTGGCTTCCTGCTCGGGGGTATCCTCATAGATGGCGAAGAACCAGGAGCGAGGCATCGACGGCTGCTGCTTGGTTGCGGGCTCGCGGGCCCTGGGCTCCGAGAGCTGCTGGGGTTTGGACGACGAGGACAGAGAGCCGGAGAGGGCGGCGTCGATGCTAAAGGGCAGGGCGGGCGAGGATTTGGTGGAGCGGGGAGTTGGTGGGTCGATGCGCTTGACGGGGGCTGAGATGCGCCGGGATTTGCTGAGGAGGCCGATGCGTTGACGCTGTGGAGAACGGCCGGCTGGGGTCGTCATTCTGGTAGATAAGGGAGGGGTGGAGCCGCGGAGAGGGGTGGCTTTGAATGTTGAGCGGGGCTGTGGGGAGGAAGGTTGAGTCGAAGTGAGATTCAGAGAGAAAGTTGGGTTGGGCTTTTTGACTGGTAGACCGTTGTCGTTCTTGGATCTTTTGGAGGGGGAGAGAAAGACGGAGGGATCAATGTTTTCGGAATCATTGTCGTCGAAGACAGAGATGCCATCCTTGATAGGAAGAGTGGGTGAGTGTTGCCGTTTCAATGGCGAGCTGAAAGTAAAGGTGGATTTGGCTGGAGCAGAGTGTGAAGCCGTGATGGCTGTTTTCAAGGTTCGTAAGCAGGTGCAACCGACGCGTCTTGCATGGGATCCAGTCGAGACCCGAGCTTACCATTTTGCCTGTTCTTGACATTCTGCAATTGCTGCAGACGTGGAGTGCCCAATTCGCCAAACGGCTGTCTGATTACTGAGGCCATAGTCTTAGGCAGGTGTAGAGTGAAGGTCCAAACACGCGTTGAGCAAGACAATCACGTATAATGAGACAGGTTGAAGGCCACTATGGTGCCTCTCAAGACGTTTCCCACACTGAAAGATGAAGTATGAGGTGAGAGAGAGACCTGCAAGCAAGAGATTGAAGTTGATTGACAGCACAGCAAAGCAGGTGGAGAGGAAGATCAGCTCGACGAGGTGGGAGGGAGCGGCGTATATCCAAGGCAGTACAGAAGTACGGCGAAAGGCGGCACCGGAGGCGAGCCAATCGTCGCGTTGTTCGCGGGGGATCCAGCCTAGACGTGCATTTATGCAGCTCAGCGCGATGAAGCGTGTTTATTTGGTGTCCCCCCGCGTAAATCCCCCATCAGCATCCCTTGCCTCGAACAGCGCCCCGAATAAGCTCAGTGCAGTCCAATGTACTTAGTCCCTTTTCGCTCTGGTCTCTGATTTCATTGCTCTGGCTCGAGCTGGCCATGAGCCCAGCACATCATAGTGCATCGAAGATCATCAAATTGTCCCGGGCGGTGCAAAGGGATTGGATGGGAACGGTCGAGGATAGAGCCGGTGGATGCCTGGGAAACGGCAGCACTTGGCAGGGGAACACGAGAGTGACGCGGGGTCTGGTTGGTCACCTCAGCGCCAGATGAAGAAAACGTCGCAAGCCATTGCTAAACTCCAAATTTCCTTGGCCATCCGGCTTGCCTAGAGTTGGGTGGCACCGTGCGGACGTCTGAGCATGTGTTTGAGCATTGGATTCAACCATGGTTTGCCTGGAACTTGCACCTCTTAAATGGTGTAATATGATCACACCGGGCCATAGCAGTAGAAATACATGCAGTGCTGCTGAGTACAGTTGAGGCTCTGGTGCAGAAGGAGGTGTCGGTTGTTGCACCCACCCTATTTGACCATCGTCAATCTGCTCCTATTACTGGTGTCTGGTTAGGACAACCCCAGAGATAGTTCTATATGGGGAATTCTCGAATATGGACCTCCTGGCTTCCCTATCTCGCTCACTGATTGGTGTCGTTTCTGACAGCAGTATATGGCTTTCCCCTGTCTCCCGCATCTTTTCAGCAAAATCTTGTTAATGCTTTCCCTAAGAGCTACAACCAATAAGCTCCCTTCTGTTCGGACCTTTAGCGTTCTCGCTCACGTTTGTACCTTCTTAGGGAGCGTTGGAAGAAATGCCGTGCCAAACCCCCACACAGACCACAAGGCTAAATTCAAACTGCGAACTCCGCTAAATAAAATGCTAGCTACTTTGGTAGCTGTTTTCAAGCAAAATATCGGCAAGTAATCTTTCAGAGGGTCTCCCTGATCTGATCAGCCGAGGGATGCCGACATTTCTTTCGTCACCTCCTGATCGATATACAAAAACAATTACACGACACAAGGATCCGCATGTATTTACCTCGTCCTTCTGATTTCTTCATTCCGAACGCTTAACAGCAATAGGATCGCTGAGGAACTGTGAAATATAAACTCTGAAAATTTGGACACTGATCCGCAATGGAGTTCGATTGCTAATGACTGATTTCTGAAGAGTATATTACTGTAGCTACAGATGGAGAGTGAGATGCTAGGGAGGAGTTCAAACTCTGTCCTTCCAGTCTTTGATGAGTGGCCACTTTTTGTCCCGAAAGATATTCTTTGCAACTCTGCCTGATTGCCTACACATATCAGTCCTGTGACAGCATGTCCCCATTTGGTGGCTGGTGGCCATCGCTAGAAAACAAGTCAGTTCATTGGCAACATCTGATCCTAGGCTCAGCCTTCGGGCCGCCTTTTGAACAGCGTCATAACTTTTGGCGAAGTCGTAATTCTTCACAGCTGCCGGGATATTGGTAACGTAATCGTTTTCGGTAGCCTTGAAGCGAAGTTCTCTTCGAAGTGTGGTCTTTGTAAAGTTGCCAACAAGCTTTTCGTAGAGGCATAATTCCGCTTGAGAGCCACATCTGCCATGCTCAAAAAGAAATTCTCCGCTCATGATATACCGGACAAGCCCTAACCAAATTGTGGAGGGGGCGTAACGTTCTGGGATGAGCACGCGTGCAATGCAGCCAGTAATGCATTGCCACAACCAGAACTCTTCTTTGTTCCCGTCACACGAATGGATCTCCTACAAATTGTGTCTTGCTGGCGTCGTCATTGCTCAAAAAGCCTGGCCCGTGGGCTTCCGACTCCGAAGTAAGACGATGTTCGATGCAAATCAGGAAAGGATCCGTCTCACTGATTGCGTCGCTTGGGAGGGTTGGAAGTAGAGAGGATGTGTGTTTCATAGCTTTGCCTTCTCGCGCTTCTTTTGCTCAACCCACTGCTTTTGCATCTGCCAGCTTCTGAAGAAGCTCCACGAGGCAGCCGCGATGCCCACTGGAGGCCACAAGAGTAGCCAACTCCACCATTTAGGACTTCTGCTTCTGATATCCGTTATGACTTTGTCCACCTCGTCCTTCACATGTTCTTTACTCGAATCATTCCACACCACCTCTCCCCACCCCTTACCTCTTGCCTGTGCCCTTCTTGCCTTCTCCCGCACGTCTGTCTGGCTCCCGACCCTATTCCTCGCGTCCTCCTCCGTCAAATGCGAGTCACGCATGCGTAGCCGCTCCATTTGTACAGCAGGATCCGATACGGCGACGACGATGATACAGCCGCAGAAGCGTTCCCACCCGGACTCGAAAAGCAGGGGAATGTCGAGCACGACTGCCCAGTGGCCTGTGGCATAGTAGTATGCCATGAGCTTATACATCTCCCATCGCACAGCCGGATGAACGATTCCATTGAGCACTTTGCGGTCTCGTTGTCTTTCTTCGCTATCTCCAAATATTCTCCGTCCTAAGGCGGGACGGTTGAGCGGCCTTCCCTTTCCCGTTGAGCCATTCTCACCACCACATTCTTCAGCTGATTGGAGGAGGTCTGGTGTTGTAGGCTCAAAGTGGGAGACGATGGCTTTATAGCCCGACGTGCCGGGTTCGACGACTTTACGAGCGAGAACATCCGCATCGATGACGGGGAGCGAGTACGGCGGGGAGCGGAGAAGATTGGATACAGTAGATTTGCCTGTAGCGATGGAACCAGTGAGGCCAATGATCAGCATGGCGGAGATAAATTGCGTTCAAAATTGAAGAAAAACAATTGAGAGCCGTAGTAATGCTCTTCTATATTGGATGAGTACTTCTATAACGCTGTGTGCTGGGGAATTGGGTGCTCGTTTCGGCTTAAGTTAATTAGGTAGGTGTCTTAAAAGATCCTCTGATCTCACCACACGATTATGCGGCCAGCACGTAGACAGTTGAGCTTCTGGACAACAATTTTAGGAACCTATAATTCGGAACGAAAATTGATTATAGATAGCTGGCCAATGATTTTGCACATCTCCACCAGGCCACCTACAATATTCTCGCCCCCGCAGTTTGGTCGTGCACGTTATGCACCAAGGACGGAAGTGCAGATATTGTTCCCACTTGGCTAAAAACATCCGGAATACTAACGATTACTGCGACGTACTGCGCGAATCCATTCTTCATGAAGAACTATGGTTATCGCACCGGAATGTGGTGGAGTGGGTCGGTCCAAGAACTTCGATGTAGCCAGAAGACGTTCGCTCATACAGTGCCATAGCGACAGCACAGCCCGTCTTCTGGGTAAGACAGACAAAAAATAATGTACGTTTGTAGGAGTGCCGAGATGCTCCTTTCTCAGCATCTTCTCCCTATCCTCTGGCGCCCATTAGTTCATCTCCTCCGTGGCCCTGTGCCTGCCTTGGTCCTGTCAACTGAGCCGGGCGGCAGATATTCTAGGAAATAGAAGGCCTGCAAAAGAGCAGCGGCGGCTCCTGGGTCTGTACTGATAGAGGCGTTATCCATAACAAGCATCGAGCCCGGACTGGCACGTGGTAGGGCCACTTCGACTGTCCATCCGAAGGAACCTCCTCAAGCCATCCATCGCAGGCAGTGTAGACCACTGCCTCGCGAGTTTTTCCACTAACCGCTTCTTTCATTTTACGCCGACTCATCAATAGACACAAAATTGTCAAGACCGAATCCGTGCGATATCTCGTGGGATACCCAGTGCACGACCAGAGCCCTCCAGAGACTCCTCAAATCTTCGTGCCTCTCACCAGCGATCCGGCGCGCCACCTTGCGACTGAAACTGTCCCAATGGAAGATATTCCAGATCGCACGCTCGCACACCATGAGCCCGATCGTAGCGTACACCAGCTTGGCCATCTCATCTGTAAACTTGTCCGGCCTGGATATCACATACTCAATGGCCCGCTACTCTTCCTACGGCGTAAGCGTGCGCGGGGCTGTCCGATCTTCACCCTTTTGACTCTAGCTGGGGGACGCTCCGCTCCGAGGAGCTAATAATTGATGCGTGGCCCATAATTTACCGACCTTGCCACGACCTTTAGGTATTGGTCTCGAGCACGGCATGTATCTGGTGGCAGAGCTCCCACGGTGGTCGAGTGCAGAACTGCTTGGTCATATGGAACAGATGACAATGGCCTCGGAGAATTGGTATGGATAATACTACAGTAGGGGACTACTGGAGACGCGGTGGCGCTCCAAACAAAGTTACTCCGCGAAGCTTGAACCCCCTTACTCAGGTCGAATTTCCGGCGTCACAAAGTCTATCGCAGCTCGATCATCTGGATGTCGCCTTCTTTCCAGCTAAAGCCATTTTCTCGTGCTTTTTTACAAGCAGCCTTGATCTTTTTGTAGCCTTCCTTTTCTTCATCTATGTTGATCTTATTTGCGTATTGCATTTCCTGATAAGATACTTCATATTCGCCCCAGGTATGTGACAGGATTGCATACAAAGGCTTTTCAGCCTCGCCCATGAATTCTTTCAGCACGAAAGTCTCGGTATGCAAGAGATGCATGAAGAGTGAAAGGCTGTCTGTTGTTAAATGAAGCAGGAGGATAATGAAACAAGTTTACACGAGATCAATTCGAGAACTTGAAGGGCAGTCGTGCTCAATTGATGGTAGTGTGGGAAAAGAAGAGCTGAGTTCGGCCCAGCATTAGGATACAAGTCGTCAACATGGTGGCGCTTGGCGCACGTGAGCGTTCAACCCTACAATCCTTCTGTTGACAACCTGTCATTGTTTAGTACGAGCCGTTCAGATCAGGAACGCAAATAAAACTGGGAGAATCCTTCGTGCTCTCGCGGCGATTCCTCTTGTCTCTTCAGGTTACGCGACTAGGTCAAAGGCATACTTCATGCCTCAGCCTTACATGCGCTAACCCCTCGCCGGACTGATAAACCTTGAAAGCTGTGCAAAATTCTGTCGCCAAACACTTAGCAAAGTGTGGAACACCCATTACTTTACGGTTATCCTGTACGAAGAAACGAACTATGCCTCCATCTAGCATACCCATTCAGCAAGCCATGATTCTCAACGAGCCGCCACTGACGCAGGTCAGCATTGGTCACGTTGAGCAAAGTCAATCCAGTACACCACTAGCGGACACTGAAGCTCATACCGAACGAAATATCAGCCTCGAGCGAAGAGTGGCAGAGCCGCCCAGCAGATCGTCTTCAGGAGACCTTCGGTCAGACGAGATAGGTGCTAAGCAAACCAACTCATCCGATGAAGCAAGCACCGATTCATCTTCAGGCCCACAAGACAGATTCTTCGAAGTAAACGGATGCCTCAAATTGTTCTCCAAAAATGGGTTGACTTATGCACTGGCGCTCACTACTCTGATAATGGCGGCAATCGCTCTGTGGCCGGCGACTGATGCGAAGGATGAGGGTGACCTCGCAAATGCTCTGAGTGTGTGGACCGCAAAGAAAGATTTCATTGAATTCTGCGCCGATCAGGTGAGCTAATTTCCTTGACCGAGCTACACTCTGCTTAAATTAGAAGAGACCCAACATCAGGCCAACTCGGACTGCAATCTCGCTGGCAACGTGACGCTACCCGCGCCCCCTAACTTCTCAGGCCAGCTCAAACGCTGGCTGGGTATGAATAATGATGAATTCCGTGGCTCTGTCCTCTGGCACATCTCTCCAGCAAGCGTCAATGGCCGATCCAAAAGCCTCTCGCCAAATTCGCACTTGCTTATGACTGCGCTAATGAGTATACTCGCAGTTTTCGTAGTCGCGAGCTATGCTCTCTTTGCTTGGCGTCGGTGGCGTATCCAGTCAATGTTCACTCAAACGCCACGCACGACTGATGTAGCTCCCGATCAACGCTATGCCCATGTCATCTATCCAAAAGAAGGATTTGTACGTCTTCGGACGAAGTCAGTCAGCGCCAACTATGATCAAATCAGTGGTATTTCGTACAACCGGAGCCTCGACGACCGTCGAAAATCCTGCAAATCTGCGAAAGCCCAAGGTGCGGACAAATCAGACATTTAGGTCGAAGCGCCACAAATTAGCAAGCCCTTATACCTCGCTTTGGCTACCCTACCGACTCAATGTTCATGAGGGGGATGTGTTAGAATTTCTTTGCGATTATACAGAAGATGATAGTGCCGTATTCGAAGCGCGGAACATCGCCGATTGCAGGATATATGACAATGACCGCTCATATCTTCTCTTGACTTTACACTCTCAGCCTTAAGAGCCTTGGGTGCTTCAAACCTGGGCTGATTGGGAGAAGGAGGGGGAGGAAATTGTCCAGCGTATCAATCATCTCATGAAGCCATACGTCAGGCGTAGTTCCAGGATCGACAACGCGAGCCGTGGAATGTTCACAGAGCTGGAGCTGGAAAAGAAAGTCGTGGACCTCCAGCGCGAAGTCTAGGCGGATGATTTTAATATATAGTTAATTGCAGTGCAACGTCCTCGTCACGAGTCCCATAGACCGTGTTCTTCTCGCGAGATCTTCGTTGGAAGAGAGACTGGGCGCCTGCAACTCCTGGTGCTGAAGACGGTCGGCTGTCCGAATTCTTTCAAGGCCAGACAAGATGACTACTTCGATTCAACAACGATCTCATACACGCCTTCAGAATCAAGCGAACTATTCGAAAACTTGATAGGCCAAGGGTCGAGCAACCCTTTCAGTGTCTTTTGTTTGTTACTCAAGGTGGTCTAGTCTGGGGAATTGAGGGCGGAAAATCTTGCAACCTTGCGGACTGCAGTCGAGACACACCTTTCAAAGACATTATGCACTGCACAGGCACTGTCAGTGGCAAGTTGATGGGCATTTTCTCCCTTAGAGACGATCTTCCCCTAAGTTACGGTTTGAATGTGCAGATGAGAAGGAAGCAGCAGAGATTGTTACCATCATCCATCAAGGTATGAAAACAGACCCATCGGGGCCATGGGAGGAGGTCAACGCAATATGATCGACATTGCCATAGGATGCGACAGGAAGCTCATGACTATTTGAGTTGTAGTCGGATGCTGCTGAAGGCCTTGCTGATAAGCGAGAGGTACGGAAGGGCGAGAGCATCCTGGCGGTCCGTGCGCCAGCTCTGCCATCTCATCATTGAAGAGTGCTTCATCATACGTGGAAAAGCCGTCCTGATTGATAGATTTAGAGAGAAGTAGTGAGAAGATCTGAATCTAGCTTCTCCAGAGCATCGCTGTTATTTCTTCTGTCATTGTATCCAAAGCATTGTCGCACCAATGTAGTCTCGCGATGCGCCATGCATGCCAACCCAGATCGAACCTTTTCGAAAGGCAGCCTTGCCGCAGTAACGGAACCAACTTACCGGGGTTTCGGTCCCCAGTACCCTCATACAACTGATCTCCCTCCTGACAAAAGCCAACTTCAGACACCCTCATGCCGAGAAGATTTCAAGCCAGGAATGGCGAATGGGCCCAAGGACAGCGATTCCGCAGCCGGTTCAGCGGATTTGGATCACACGCCGGCTGATGTTCATGAACGCTCAAGAGCGCAAGATGCACCTACAACAACATTCGACTGGCTACCCATTGATGGTCAGTCGACCGCACGAGATACGCCAACGAGAGCAGCTAATTCCAATGATGTTTCTCGTTCAGATGCCCCTCACACAGACACTCGCGAAGCATTAGCCACAACAAATCATGGTGTTGCGGGCAGCGTTTGGAAGAGATGGAAGAAAGCGGTCCAACTATGCTTCAAATATACCGTAGCCCCTACCATGCTTCTCCTAGCTGTGGTGACCCTTTGGCCAACCATTGCGTCAAAAGCAGACGGGGACGCGTCGAAGGCATTGGCTATTTGGACTGCGAAGAAAGACTTTTTGGAATACTGTGCTGACGAGGTATGGAGCACGCCAGGCATATATTGATGGAGGCGTGCTAATATCGCGACCGCAGGCACAGGCAGCAATGAATCCAGACTGTATGCTTGCTTGCAACATGACACTACCGCCGCCTCCTTATTTCATTGGTCACATGAAGCGCTCGATTGAACCTTATGTTTCTCGAGCTCTCGATCGATTAGCAAGTGGCTCGGATGACGTACTATCTACGACCGTGTCTGCGACATTGTTAGCTCTGGTGATAGTTTCCAGCATAGCTTTCTTTTGGAGATCCCGCATATACCAGTTCCAGTCTTCCGAAACCCTAACAATAAATACCCTGCCACCGGATATACACGTGGAGAATTTGGTCCCGAAGGGAGAGGCCAAGTATCCGACCGGTTTGAAGAAGCGCAAGCCTGTGAAGAGAACAGCCAGGAAGACATACGAGCTTATGCATGATTCATGGGACTCTCAAAAGCCTCTGCAGCAATGCCAGCTGATATTCTATGACGGCGGTCTATTCAGTCTTGCCTTTGGAAGTGCCGGCCAGATGCCCTACCAGATCCATGGTGGTCCAAGGAACGTTTTTGCATGCAACTTGACCTGGCCCCAGCTCAACCAGATACAGTTGAAGCTCGTATTTCAGCGTGCACAAAGGTACGATATGCTTGGTCGAAGCAATGCAAGCACATACAAGTTCTGGGCTCGGGATCACAATGAAGCGTCTGAGATTCTTGAGAGAATGACAAGTCTCATGGATGCTAGAGGATCCTCTCCGTTCTTCAAGACTGGCCCACACACTCAAGCGCAGATGCTTTTCGATCCGTTCTACATGTCATCGGATAGCAGCGAGGACGAGGAGGCTCCCATGCCAAATTCAGCCACTATTGACGGTCACATATCTGAGAGCGACACGGTGTCCGTTTCCCGGAGGGCGAGCAACGATTCTGCACACTGGATCGACCTGGATACGAACTCCGGGATACGGCCGGTCCCATCCCATGAGGCTTTTCCCAGCCATGGGCTCGATGGGGAAGCACGGAAATCCAGATCGCAATCTCGTAAACCTTCGAGCACATATTCTTTGCCCAGACCGACTAGAAAACATTCGTTCGACGACAATCTCGAAAACGAGGGGGTTGGATCTGTAGGTAGCCCGCCTGCTTGGTATGTCAGGACGAGCTATCCTGAGGATGGAGGAGCAGCCACTGTGAGCAGAAGCCCGGTTCAAGACTATGGCGAGTACCGTGGGTCCTTTATGCGAAGAGCTGCTCACAAAACAAGGGCTGTACTCACGGATCCGTTCCGCCGCCGTGCTGACATGCCTACGAAACCTGAGAAACGAAAGTCCCGCGTCTCGCGCATCTTTACTAGCGTCCTGCAGGATGAGGGGCGTCTTTCCTTTCCGGACGGAACATGAGCGTCCTTTTTTGGCCGGTTTGGACCCAAAATGGAGAATCGGAGAAACACTTCGGTAGGAAATTTTCTACAGGAAGTCATAAAAGCATTTAGTCGGGCTGCAAAAGCGAGAAGCCGCAGGACCCGAGTCCATTTGACTTGCTTTACCTGCCCTGGATTAGTGAGCTACCCATCTGGCTGGAACTTTTAGAGGCTCATGAAAGTGGACCAATGATATCCTAATGGATATCTATGAATACCAGTCCAGTCATCATTGTCACTATTTTCTCTCCTCCCTAGCGCCTCTACGCCTTTATCGACCCCAGGGTCATAACTACACGCTAACATAAACTCCGTCGGGATAGAGTATTACACTAAAGTACGCTAGTACAACAGGGTGCCGCAAACGCATCCCCTTACCCTGTTGATTTGGTATTTCCCGCTGCCACCTGGCTCGGGCAGTGCTCAGGCAGTGCTCAAGCGGGCTCGTGCGCCACTTAGAAGAGCTCTGGTCAGCTTATGGAACGTTTAAGAAGGGCTTAGAACTTCACAGCCACAGCTCCGGTTTACTTATTGACCTGGCAGGTCTGAAAGAGGAAAAAGAAATAGATGTGTCTGGTCAGTACCTGTGACTGGATCAGTTGATAACGTTGCTACGCTCGATCACACCTCGGTCCATTAGGTGATACATAGAATAAGAGAAGCCGCGTTTTAAAATAGCACCAGTTCTCCTCAAAGCTAGATAAGGAAGAAAAGCTACCGTTGGGGTAACTGGTCGGGCCAGTCCAGCTTGTCTCAAAGAATGGTGAAGAATGATGAACAGCATGCTCGTTCACGTAGAAGTCATATGGCATTATAATTCTGCTTCGCGAATGGTTGGAAAATATGCGCCTCCCACATTGAGACATTCTATAAGCATATCAATGTCGAGTAGAGCATAGCATAAACTCGATCTGTGAATTTCTTTTGGACATTGCGCTTGATTTCTGAAGCTGATGCTAACTCGTTCCCTTTGCGTACCCACCAAACCAGCGGTTCTTGACTCCAGATTTAGATAGGCTCTTCTCTCATGGCTTTCCAAGCATATTCACCACTTCTTTGGGCGCTCTCCAGACTGAATAAGTTTATTATCGGCTTCGAAAAGCTTGCACAGTCTATCATAATCTACGCGCATCTCCTCCTCTCCGGTTCCCCACAAGATGGTGGATCCGAGCTCACTTGCGACGAAGCCTTGTGGGTAGTAGAATACTTATCCCCATCATCACCAGGTAAAATCTTGCCTTTCAACCTCTTCACCCACGCAGATGGACCGTATCGATTCAAGAATGATGGTACGATATACCACGGATGAATACGGTATTTGCGCGGCTGAGGGCGAGTCGAAGCGGACTCTGTGTTCGTGTCTAATGACTTTTCGGCCGGCACGGCAAGGCGTTTCTTCGGCTTCATCCGGGGGAAGCTGAGATAGCGCAGAATAAACTTACGGAAGGAAATAAAAGATTGAAAGGCAGTAAAGTACTGTCTTGGTGGGTCGGAGAGGCTGTACTGTGTAAGCAATTCTTTCGTTTTTGGATGAAACAACCCTTGACTTACAGCATCGCGGCTCGAAGCCTATGGACTTTGACATTTTCTTCAATAGATAGACTGGGCGAGGTCCACGTAATCAAGAAAATAGTAACATCTGCTACCTTCTTGTTTGTCTCAGCTGGAACAAGGTTTACTTTTTCATATTCCAGGCTCCATTCACCCAGCTCCTGCAGCCATTCCAGGCCACTTTTCCATCCATTCTTCGAGTTAACAAGCAGATCATACTTAACCTCAAACATCTCTCCTAAAACCTGCCACATTCTTCCAACGGCGGAGTTTTCTACATTAGTCAACTCGCGCCATTCGTGCCTATCTACCCATCGCATTGGCTCCAACGCAAACAAGCTCAAAGTATAGAGCATGTCTTCATTTGAGATCTTCGCTCTTCTCCTATGCCGATTGTGTGAATAGTTGATTCTTGCAATTGCATGAATACTTCGTTGGTTGCCCGGTGGATTCAGGACGGCTTCTAAAAGCAGATTTCCGGTATCAACGTATCGCTTGTCCACTGTAGATTTCTGTGTAAATTGACCAGTGGCGCAAAGTAGAGACGAGATACTCGGAATGCCGAAGCTTTTGAATAGGGCGAATATCATGGCAAAACTGAAGACTGACGGGAACTCGTACTCTACAAGGCTGTATCTAATGTAAGACCTGGGCCATATCTTTGGAAATCTTCCACTGACCTAGTGTGGATCATCCAGGCGTCATATAAAGTCGTTTTTTTCAAATTTTTTGAGACCAGGAAAGCCGAGACGCCCGGCCAAATCTCTGCTGCGCTTGAATCGAAAGAAGCGAACTGCGGCAACATGACAAGCAAGCGTTGAAACAGCTAACGCCGCCATGATCCAGTAAATCATTGTGAGAGAACTCGACATAGTGTTGACTTTTTGGTGGGGAGAATGGACTCTTGTGCTGTATCAATGTCGAAGAGCAAGAATTCCTTCAGATTACAGTTGAGAAGGTAGAGAACAACAGGTGGGAAATAGTGGATCGCGAGGTGAGCTGAAAAGTTGCACGGATTGCATGGGTAGGTAAGTACTGTTGCTGGTGTTTTGGCGGAGCGTATACCATACATATTCATCTCCTCCCTCCCTCCATAACCTAGACTTGTTTTCTACACTTCTAAGGACAATCGATGAGATACCAATTTAGCTCATACTAAGCATCAGGTACTGCAAGCTGCAGGAGTTCGGAACTTCGGCCGCATTATACGCCCTCAAATGTCTCAGCATGAACGCCGCCAAGACCGCATCTGCAACCTTTATTAGCGGCAGGCGAGAGGATGCAGCGCTTCGTATTTTCCTACCATCTCGCTCTCTGCTCTACGCTGAGACTTTCATGGTATTCTACCAAACCTCAATAGAAAATTAGGCGTAAGTCATTCGGAAAAAGTCTCGGCTAACAGCTGGGTCCCTTCTCCTAACACCCGTGGGACTATTGACATCATCTGGAGCTGCCTCGCCACTCTTTTCATCTGCCTGTGGGTACAGCTACACCTTAACGTTCCAGCGCCAGATGAAGGCTTTTTTGCGACTTCTCTTCGGAAGCCGAGATGGTTCATATGTGGCCTTCTTGTTCCAGAGTTCCTCCTGCTGGCATCGGCAGGTCAATGGAGCACGGCTCGCCAAGCAATACATGAATTGGATGCGCTGAGTTACGGGTACAGATGGTCTAAAACGTATCCTTTCTTCGCTGACAGCGGAGGCTTCATGTCAGTTCCGCCGGATTCTCCACCTTTCCCGGTGACGTCGAGACAGATCCACTATCTCATGAAAGAAACAATTGGAAATACCTGATATGCCGATACACGACATCATCGATAAGAGCAAGGGCGACAAGTTTACAAAGACCGTTACATGTCTGCAAACCCTTTGGTTCATTACACAAGCTATCACACGAATTGTCCAGGGACTTCTTGTGGCTCAAATGGAGCTGCAGACGTGCAACATCCTCTCTACCATGACAACGTACATAGTTTGGCTGCTGAAGCCCCTTGACGTCAGAACTCCAATTCGTATTTCTATGGCAACGAAGATCACAGACATTCTCATTTCTGGCGGAGATACCGCTTCAATCCCCTATCGGCAAACCCCCCTCGAATTTGTCGAACCATATGCCTGCATTCTTGCTGGAGTACCTTAGTTGTCAAGCATCGCTGGTATTTACCGCGCACCATTCCAGCGTCTTCCGAACGATCGTAACCCTCATTTATATAGTCTGTGGCTTCGCGCAGGTCTCGGGGTCATCGTGATCGTCTTCTCCTCTTTGTCGTTCAGCGAATGGCACTTTCATGTCCCTACCCATCTCGAGAAATTGTTGTGCCGTGTATCATATATTACTGCTCAAGCTTCACCTTTCGTTCATGCCTGCAGTGAAGCAGTGGCCAATCGCAAGCAATTACGCACTCATGCCGACTTTGCTTATACATCAGGGTACAAGCTTAGCTGGCCAACGGGGGCACTGTTATTCTAGTCTCCATTCGTAATTTATGTCGTAGCACGGCTGTTGATATTGGCTCTAAAAATTGCTGTGCTGAGAAATCTGCCGTTGGGATGCTACATTACGGTCAACTGGACCGGGTTCATGCCTCATATTAAATGACATAGCAATGCTAATTTAAAACTTACTGCTCTTCCCTAGAATAGGCGGCAATAGTCAACTTATAGCTGCAATCATCTCCAGGAAACCATCAAAACCAATCACAGCCCAGTGTTCTTGCGCGCCCTTCTTCTCCAACATTATACCTTAGAGGATGCATTGTGGTCTCGTGATAAACATCCATGTGCGCGATAGGCATAACAGATCTGCGATGCGGTTCACTGGCTTCAAAAGCAAAGCATCGCACATATAGATCTCAATTCCACAGATGTGCTTAGTGACGAAGGTCTCAATGCTGTCATTATCGACACCAGCAGTTTCGGGGGCACGAATCAAGAACGGCTAGCGCCCGAATTCGAAATGATATATATCATCGACCTGCAAGAATCTTACGCCTTAAGACTAGAGAAGCAGAAAAACAATTGGGCGCTTGGAAAAACGATGTGCCTCATGACTGATGCGTCGTGTTCCTCATCTGAAGAATGGGTACTGTGCTGCCTTGCGACAGCGGAGGTTGTGGAAAATCCATGCCTGCAGATATCTCTTCAGGATATTGTTTACAGGCTTCAATCAGAGTTTGTTTATGCAAACTCGTCATAATTTACCGCATTTTGGTCAAATTCAGATTCAGCTTCTTATCGCCTCGGGAAGATAGCAAAGGCTTCCCATGCTTGCCTGACCATCCGATTCATAGTCACAAACTTTCTTTGCCTTTGCATCATCGTATGGTTTCTTGAGGACCTTTCTTAAGTATTCACAGCTCTTGAATCAGATATTGAATGAGCACATAATATAGGTAAGTGATAAATTATGTTGTTGTTTCTTGCGATATGTTGTCCAAGGGTCGACAAAATAAATAGCTGGTAAGACCACCCAACTGCACCAGTCCAAACGAGAAAAATTTTATTGCCAACGCATACCTTTGAAGGTTGCCTTGAATTGGCAAAGGCTGGCTGTGTGCTGCACAGGAAGAAGGATGTGGTTAGCATTGAAATGAGAAGGGTCTGGAGGCTAATTGGACGTGAGCGGCGAGGAAGTATGTACATGTCTTCATCTGCTCTCACCCGCGGCCAATGGGCGGTTGTCATGTGGCTGGACCTGTTTGTCTATGGCTTCAATTCGGCCTGTGGCGGGTGTGATCTGACCATTGCTACTCTTTGTACGAACGCAGAGTTTTGTGTTTGCCGGAACGTAGCACCGCCTGATCGAACGTCAGCCTTTGGCGTATCATATGTGCCGAAAGACTTTAAATAACCCCAGCCGCTGCTAACTAGCGGCATATCAGAATCAGAAAGCAGATATATCATGACCATCTCGAACCCAAGCACTCCCGCTCCTTTAAGAGCTCGATGAAAAAATGGACGATGCGGACCTTCCCTCGGGACACGTATAGACCTAATCTAGTTTTAATAGCAGAAAAAAATATGTTTGCTTAGCCCTTGCGTATCTGAGCAGCAGGATGATTCCACAAAAGCGAGACGTCATAATGTGGAAGCATGTCAAAATCGCAACCCAGGATGACCCTGCATAGAATGACGGCGTCCGTCTTGCCCTGCTTTTCCGAAGTATGAAATCCGCCCCTGTTCTGTTCCCAAGTAATGGCTTCGATGTTCGCATTACTGCCGCCGCGGCTTGGCTTCACCTCAAGCACGTAGAGCTCTGTGTCTGTCCAGCTTCGAACAAGGTGGATAGATATACTGCCGCTCTGGCCCAGATCCGTGACTTTGACGACCCATTTATCATCCATGTCCCGTGGCTGGAAACCGGCTTTGAGCTTCTCGAAGTCTGCGTCGCTGATACTCAGATCCCACGGTGCTGTGGCAGGATGCTTCATGGTGTGTAAGGTACGTAATCTATGATTTGCTTTGTAAGATGCATCAGCCATGAGCATTAAAACACCTGGGCTGTGTTCTGAAGCTGGTACGTACCTATAAAGCTGAGCCGAATCTGGTTAAGGACGGGTTTTGCTTTGGAGTATTTGAGAGAGGCAAGTGTATAGGACACGACACGTATGCCAAGTGTTGTCAGTGCTATGATTGCTTGTCCGCAGTAGGGTGGCTAAGCAGAGCGGTAGATATCTGTCTACGTGAAACAGGGCAATGCGGTTTATACCTTATATTTAATATCATGGAAGTAGTATCCTCCTTAGGGCTTGTGGCTGACGGCTGTGGACTTGGATCTCGGCCTGTGGCTGTGCATTGGTTCCTCTCTTGGCGTCAGATGCGAACAGCCCTTGAATGACGTATCTGGCAGCTTTCATTCGGTCCAAATTGCGACAAGACCTTGGCTGGGTTTCACGGAAGCCATTCGACCCTTTGAATGAGTCCGTATGCGGCGACGACGTCCTGGCCCTTCGCCAACCAAGAGCGTTCCCACCGACGTGCGAAGTCCATCCGGCATTATCTTGCGACTCCCAAGTGCGTGCGTCGAGCTACTAAAGGTACGAAGCATGCGACACACAGCGATGACCTCTTCGTGCGCATCACAGTCACCTTGGGTCCAGCCGCTGCCCGTGCTGCTCCTCGGTGGATGAATACCTTCGATTTGTTGCATCGGTATCCAAGGGGAGTCAATTCCAGTATCACCGCCAGCGCGAGCCGCCACGCTGCCACCTTCGACAACCCATTTGTCCTCAAATTTCCTGTTGCATAGCAACCCATACCCTTCTGAGGCTCAAAAGCTTTCGGAGCAGTATCGGAGAAGCAGTCATCACAGGACTTAATGTAGAAGGGTAGACACTGGGAATATTGAGAGACCATCCAAGGATAGCATGAATACGCCATGTTTCTCTTTACACAATGGCCCTACAGAGATCTATGTATTCTTTACCATTGGTGCAGCAAGTAATCCTCGGGACAGGCTTCCAGAAAGTCGGCATTGTCTTGGACCAACTTCCATAGCCCTTCATCTGCTTTTCCCAGCTCTTGAAACATAACGCCAGATAATGGAATATCCGCCTCATGTAAAGATCGACATAGCAAAATGTTGGGCTGACGACCTCCAAAAGAGAAGTCTCCATACGCTAAGGTCTGGAGATCCGGCAGACCATTCGGACCGAAGGCCCAATTTGCAAAGTCCTTGACCGATTCAAGACCTTCAGAGAACTCAGACTCGTGTCGGTAGTTGTTATCCTCCCAAATCGCCTCAAGTTTTATCCACCCCCTTGGTCGGATATGGAGAAGTGTCAACCTTGGGCGAGGCTCGACGCGTGCCAACAGGGTAGACTATGGCAAAGAGGGTAAGGTCACTTGTCAAAAGAAGACCATAGAACACACAACTCACCAGCAAACTTGGCTTCAAACAAATTCCTAGGCATCGAATCGTCTTAAGTCCACACAGGATCTCGAAAAGTCCAACGACTTTACCGCCATCGACGTTGTAATGAACACCTGATTCCTGGTGTACGACCCGTCTCAGCGAGCTATGGTTTTCCGATATTGAACTCCAATACTCCCGCCCTAGAATCCATTGATGGGGAAAAAGCACAAATAGATCCTCCAACCCTTGAAAAGATTGTAAGAACCTCATAAGAGGCGCTATGTCATACTGATCTACGAAATGACCAGTGAAATCCAACTCGAAAGAGGTAAGGCACACTGGCTGCGAGGAATTTGCCAGGCAATCTAGCATTTCGTTTGTCCCTAAGCAATCCTGCAGCTTTAGGAATTGCAATTGGGGAATCCCAAAGGCAGATATTATATCCTCGACACCATTCTCCAAAGAAACTCCAAAGAGAGTGAGTTTTCGAAGTGCTCCAAATAACTCAGGGCACGTTCTGGCCTCTATGTTCAGCGCCTCACTGACGAGTCGATTAATGTTGTCTGGCAGGAGCGAGTCAGAGTCCGGGGACCCGAAATCGATTTTAATTTCTTGAAGATGGACCGCGTTTCGGAGGAGTAGTACACCGAGAATCTGAAGGTCTACGTAGCCGCTCACGCAAAACGAGATTTGCCGAAGTTCGCTGAGGCCATCAAGACGCCCAATGCCCATGTTGGCATCGTTTGCATGAGAACAGGTAACGTCGCGAGCAATCGTGAGAGCCGTGATTTGAGATTGTTTGCTGGATAAGTAGTCCGGAATATATGGAGGTAGGCAGGTCCCAAGGTTCCAGCTAATGTCACAGGTTAGATTGATGAACTGCAAAGGGCGACGCAGGACGAACCGGAAGCTTTGGAGGTTATTCTCACTGATATTAAGAAAGAGAGGAAGTAATCGAGACATCATATCTCGAAGAAACTCTTCGTGCTCTCCGTTCGCTGACATCCGGCTCTCGCTGACCTCACTCTGACCGTCTGTATCACTAGTATCGTTGAGAATCTGGTCATTCTCAACATTATCAGTCGCCGTCGCCTCCGCTTCATCGCTTATAGTGTGAATACTTGGGCCTTGTTCGGCATTCTGGTTCGTCTCATCAGACTCCAGGCTATAGTCAGATCCGTCATCGTTCTGTATCTGACCCAAGTTATCCTCATCACTGCTTGTCTCATCACTGCTTGTCTCATCACTGCTTGTCTCATCGCTGCTTGTCTCATCGCTGCTTGTGATATCTGCATCTGCAAGATCTTCGTCGCTGTCGTCGTCTTCGCTGTCGTATTCGCTATGAGGGCAGCGCTCTCGCAGTCGACCTTGAAACGGTGCTACGAACTGGAGATTTCTGACGTAATGGAGATGTTTCGCACTGTGGGCGAGGATGCGGAGGTCAATATTAGCGAGGTCACGCTCGTCTTTCGCCCATATTGTAATCGATCTGTACAGCTCGGGTAGTGCGTGTTGGTATAGCAGCCTTGATACCAGCGATAGGCTCGTAAGGTCGGACTTGTCGTTAATCTGAATGTTTTCAGTTAGCTGTTCAAATGCTGTGCCTCTCGGGTGCTGACAAGTTGAACGATCCAGGACAAAATCTCCGCGGGAAGACGGTCCAGCATTACTATAGCTTGGTTGGCTCGGTGTGACTGGCAATTGAGGATAAGAATCACACCTGAAAAGAGGACTAATGTGAAATGCTATAATTTAGACAGAATAGTCCATCTAAATTGATCGCCACTGATCCAAATACAAAGGAGGCGCTCGCGAGGCTGACTCTACAGATGAAACAATAGGGGCCGATTCTACCATTCCCAGCCCACACTTTATGCATTAATAGATTTCGGGTCTTTCTTTCGAGCTAATTACTTGTCACAGCTCGCACTCGCATGCTAAAAGTACAGTTTTAAATTAACATGAGCCAGAGTAAATGTAGAGTGTGGAGATGATGCAGATTAAAGGTGGATTACCTACCTTACTGCCTTGTCTGTGACCTAATAATATTCTAGTATGGTGACAGGATCGGCGGCCCTTTTTGTTTCACCCTTAGAGGAGGGTTTCGCAGACAGCAAGGCTGAGCGAGCCGAGCGGAGCCTCACATTTCGTCAAAGGCAACCATAATGCTACTAGTTTTGCAACAAGTGATGCCCTTAGGCGGCTGAGTTGCCGAACGCCACAAAGCGCAAGTCTCCCCTTGCACAATCCTTCGGGCAAAACCTATCTCCTGACCGTAAGCGATATCGATCTTGAATTCTTTGCAATTCGAACTATTTCGAGAGTCATCATGTCCATGCTGAAGTTCATCACGAGCGAGAGTGGAGTTGCGAAACCAGAGGTCCTCGTCACTTCACTTGTTCTTATAAGCTCTGGCTTGCTTGCATGGCTAATTGGGACCCTGCATCGTTCAAGGAAGCAGATCGCACGACTTCGAGCACAGAATTTGGTAGGCTCCGCATGTTAACCGGACTGACTAGAGACTGACAGAATACAAGCCCGTCGCTCCGGGATGGAGTTGGGTCTTTGGCAATTTGCTGCTCATCGGAAGGATGTCTCGAGCCATGCCACAGAAGGGTCACAAAACGCTGATATTCAGTGATATTTTGCGCAACTACTTTCCTCAGCAGGGATGCTGCTACCTTGATCTCTGGCCATTCAGCTATCCATTCCTGATGGTGATGTCTCCTGCTGTTGCAACACAGGCAGCGCAAACCTCTCCGCAAATTGCCTCCGAACGACCCCCGAAGTTGAATGCATTCTTCAAACCGCTGGCTGGTGGACCAAATCTATTTGACCTACCCGAAAAAGAATGGAAGCCATGGAGAGCAGTCTTCAACAAGGCATTTAGTGCAGAAAACGTCTCGTCCTTTATTCCCGGCATGGTTGAAGAAACTATTAAATACAAGGATATTCTCGCGAGTCATGCCAAAAATAACGAGTTAATTCAGCTTGACAAAGTGACTCTCCGGTTTACTATGGACTTCATTGGTCGGACAGCTCTGTCAGTTGCTGTAATTTGCCGTTCTTGAACTTCCTAACAATTTATTAGTAGCGTCTCTCTCGGTGCTCAAAGCGGCTATAATATTTTCGCGGATAGCATGCTGTCTCAGACCAGTTTGCAAATGCCAAATAGAGAGATTAATCCACTCGAGTTTCTGAATGTACCTCGATACTTCATGCAATGGTTGAACGGCCGGAACATGGATAAGTACGTTGGCGCCGAGCTTGACAAACGATTCCAGGAATGGCAGAGGGGCAATGTCAATGCTCGCTCAAAATCCGTGATTGATATTGCTCTTGAGGCATACATGGCGGGATCAGAAAAACCTAGTCTCGAGAAAGCAACTGACAAGAAGCAGTTGGATCCGCGTTTCCGTGCGTTCGCCATCGCGCAGATTCGTTTGTTTCTCTTTGTTGGTCATGATTCAATGAGTAGTACTATTTGCTATGCTGTCCATCTGTTGTCAACGAACCCTCAGACACTTAAGAAGATCCGAGCAGAACATGACGATGTCTTCGGACTCGATTACACGGGAGTCCCCTCAAAGCTCGTTGCCGACCCGCAGCTCCTGAACTCCCTTCCCTACACGACAGCTGTTATCAAAGAGACTCTACGACTCTTTCCACCTGGATCGTGCATTCGTCAAGGCGTTCCAGGGGTCAGCCTTATCGGAGAAGATGGAACGTCATACCCAACCGACAACACACTTGTATGGATTCTCCACACGGCGATACATCGTGCGCCCGCAAACTGGGTCGAACCAGATACGTTCATACCTGAGCGCTGGCTTGTTGACCCAAGCCATGAACTCTATCCTCGCAAGGGTGCTTGGAGAGCTTTTGAGTGGGGCCCTCGCAATTGCATTGGGCAGAGCTTAGCCATGACTGAACTGCGTATCTCACTGGCCATGACCATTCGAGAATTTGACTTTGAGCCCGGCTATGACGAATGGGATCAGTTGTATCCCCAGAAAGGTGTCAAAACCTATCGGGGAGAACGTGCCTATCAAATCGAAGAGGCCGCAGCCCATCCGGCAAACAACTACCCTTGTAGAATATCACGATCGCTTGGTGCCAACAGCTCAAAACTAAATGCCCACTCGAATGGATTTACCCAGGCTCAAAGCCAGTAGCTAAAGCCCCGCGCTTGGATTGCCTACGGGAATCGCGAATCCACCGTCTCGCCAGAGTAAGAAACCGCGGAATAATTACGTAGACATTCACACCGCTCGTTCCCGCAGCATATCGAAAGATCAACTCATCTCAATCGACTCCCGTTCCGCATGGTTGTCGCTCTTCTCCTTCAATCCGGTCCTTGTTTCCACGTGTACATCGCTAAGCTTAGCTTTGGCAATGAATACGCTACACAGCAGACCGCAGGCCGCAGTGCAGCAATAGAATATCCAAAGGTGTTGCAAGCTCCACGCATAGGCTTCTTTAACTACCAATCTTTGACTAGCATCTTTGATCGTGCTGACTTGTTCCACATCAGCCTCGGCCTGACGACTAGAAAATGAGTCGATCGTATTTGGCGGTAGACCAGCGGCTGCGAGGGCCGATGAGCGCCCGCCCATACCATTCTGGAAAATGACACCACCAATGAGAACACCAAGCGACGTTGCAAGATTGCGTACGAAACCAAGAGTGCCTGTTGCTGTCGCGACCTCATCTTGTCGAACCATCGCCTGCAAGGCAATGAGCGGCGGTTCGAAAAGCAGGCCTCCCCCGATGCCGGCGATAATCTCAAAAGGAATGATCAAACTCAAGCTAGAGTGTGCGTTGAACAGGATAAAAAGTCCGTTGCCGATAGTGAGGGTGATCAGGCCAATGTAGATAAGTTCGAGATAGCGGCCTGTTTGGTGGATGAAGATGCCTGCGGTGATGCCCATGAGAGCTTCCGTAACAATATAAGGAAGAAGAAGGACGCCAGAATGAAGAGGGGTGGCCTCTCGGATTGACTGGAAGTAAAGAGGAAGATAATACTCAGCGCCGATGAACGTCTGTCGACTCGTCAGTCATGGGACTTGCAGCATGGCATCACTAATCCGAGCGTGACTTACGATCCCATGGAAGAAGGTGACCAGCAATGCAGACACATTTGACCTGTGTGAAAAGATTGAGAATGGCATAAGTGGGTACCTCGCCAGCTTCTTTTCGCTAAGGATGAATAGCGCAGACATGATAGCCCCAAAAACAATTAAGCAGATCACTTTTGGCGAATCCCACGGGAAAACCACACCACCAAAATCGAGTCCGAGAAGCAGCAAGAGTGTAAGTCCCAAGACAGAGATACTGCCGAACCAGTCAATAGCCTTGAGGCCATCAAAGGCTTTAGTGCGTGGATTGTGAACGTTGAGGAACAGGAAGAGAAGGATAAAGGCTGTTCCGGATATCGGCAAGTTGATCCAGAAAATCCAGCGCCAAGACAAGAGTTCTGCAAAAGTGCCTCCCAGTATAGGCCCAATCCCACCAGCGACAGCCCACATCGTTTCAAGAAGGCCGATGAAGAGAGCGCGACTTCTGTATTTATATGAGGCACAATGATTCCGTGACTTGGCCCAGAGTATCTTACCGCAAACTGAAGAGATCAGACAACGTAATAGTGACTAGCTGAATCAGACCCGCACCAGCCGTACCCTGGAAAGCACGTCCAATGATCAAAGCTTTCATGGTCTGCGCAGTGGCACATGCAGCAGCGCTTGCGAAGAACCAGCCAACTACAAGCAATAAAATAGGCTTGCGACCCCATATATCAGAGAGCTTCGCCCAGATAGGGGCACCGGCAGCGTTCGCGAGCAGATATGCGCCACCGACCCATACAAACCCGGATGACCCATGAAGTTGGCTCGTGATGGTCGGAAGCGCTGTGGCAACAATAGTCTGGTCCAGCGCAGCAGTGAAAAGAGAGAGCTAGACTCTGATTAGTCTTCTCCGGGCTTGTAGGCTTTACGGAAGCAGAGATTTCTTGCTTACATAAAGAGCAATGACAATCGCGCACATCCTTGTCCTACTCCGAGGTTTAGGTGCTTCAATATTCTGTCGCTGTTCAGCGACTTCTTGACGCTGGTGAACCATCTCTTCTTTTGCCATGCCGTTGCCGCTCGGATGGGTAATTTCCGAGTCAGAGAGCCGAGCCATCGCCGTAGACGAACGGCAAAATAATCTATGACTTCAAGTACGGCTGATGAATGGAAATACTGAAGAAAGCGCACGGATAACGGAGGTCATTGAGAAATAAGAAGAAAGCACATCAAACTTTTAGCAACCCCTCCCAAAATTGCTCATTGGATTGTTAGTGCGGCACTGAGAAGGCAGCTAAAACTGTGGCGTTGCCGGGAAAGGAATGGTGACTGATTGTGGAGTGAGTGACAGAGATATCGCGCCAAAACTTCTCAGAGACCACAACTCCAAATTTACGTTATGCAGTCCCCTATCAAATTTAGAGCTCTCCATCCAACCGACTGATGCTAATATAGAAAGTTGGTGTATATTCAAATCAAGCGTTTACAATGGGGGTTTTCCTTTGTGATCCTGATGCAACGGAACGATGCCTCGATTTGATCGATTGTCAAGGCCTTCGTAGAAGATACTCAGGAATACCTGACCAATCACTGACTAGTCATTCCAACTAATGGTATCTGGTCTCGAAATCTTTTCAGTCCAGTCGACATATTGCAAGCAAATTTCGTCATTGCTAGTGCGGGGAACCAGATTTTGATGTAATAGGTGGTTTTCCTCGTGATTGGCTTGACACTTGATGAGGCAACGAGATTCGAGATTGGCTATATTGCTGACTGATCTTCCGCCTCAGTCAAATCATATGTACCAAACTCTCTCGTGGGTACACTTCTCTGGAACATAATGTTCAATTCTTCGTATGTTCTTCCACTTGTCTCTGGAACCCTTAGAAAGGACCAGGTCAACGAGAGAGTGGCGAGACCGCCGAAGAAGAACCCTACTTTCCCTCTCAAGTCGGCTTGATCCGGATTGATCATGTACGGAATGGCGACAGTCATTATGATCCCAAGTATTGCTTGTGCAGCTGTTGCTACCGCGATTGTCTTAGATCGGACCCTTGTCGCCGAGCACTCACAAAAAATTACGTAAGCCACAGGACCAACTGTCAGATCGTAGACAAAATTCCATATCACCAATAGACTGGACTGCGCCCAAATCACACCCTTCTTCGATTCGTAGCCTGGTATGCAGTCTAGAATCCCGACAAGTAATTGCAAAATGGCCAGGACCGTAAGACCAGAATTGTATATAGCGCGGCGTCCAATGTGTCGAAGGAGCACCCATGAGAGCACTGTGCCCAAGAAACCCACTGCAAGAAAGCCAACGCCCATATTGAAGGCTTGGCCCGTGGGAAGGCCCGCTAATTGGAAGAAGTAGGTACCGTAGTTGATCATGTATACTCCACATAGTACTTGTATTGCATAGACTCCGATAGCTATTTCCGTCCTGCGCCAGTTGACGGGCCGGAAGACATCAGCGTAAGTAGAGCCGGCCTCAAGCTCCTGCTCAAGGCAATCCGTCTTGATTAGTTGTGCCAGTGTTGCTTTAATGTCGACACTTGACGCAGCAAGACGGCGTAGGGAATTTTCCGCTTCCTCTAGGCGTCCCTTCCGAGCCAGCCACCAGGGTGACTCGGGTGCGAAAGCCATACCCGGGAGGATGATGATAACCCAAAACCACTGCAACGCGAAGGGGATACTATATGCCCAGTGATCATTGAGTTGAGAGGTGCCAGCGATCACTCCATTTGCGAGCAATTGGCCAATGACAAAGCACAGGTTTACATAGCTGGTCAGCATTCCACGCAGAGCCAGAGGGCATACTTCAGATGCATACGCAGGCGCAATGACAACGTACATCCCGAGCACAAGGCCGCCAATGAGTTCTCCAACGAGCAAGACTGATAGCGAGCGGGCGAAAAACTGGATGAAGATGAGACAACCGGTTCCAACTACGCAGCAGGAGAAAGTCTTCTTCCTCCCATACCATTCCATGGGTAATCCTGCAAACAGAGCGCCAAAAACTTGTCCTATCGGGTTTCCCATGGATAACGCTGTCTGCCATGGCGCGGAGATGATGTAGGAGCCGTTAAATTCGTAGCCAAACGACTTTTGGAATGCAGGCGTGGCGTAAAGATTTCCGAGTAGCTGAGGGTCGAAAGACAACATGATGACCCCGAGGCTGAAGAAGAAGGACCATCCTACAGCCTTTGGGTAAAGCTTGATCGCTGTCTTAAAGTCCAGATCGTGCTCGGTCTGGGTTGACTCTGCGGCAGCTATCACGTCAATCTCTTGTCCACGAAGTAACCTCGCAGAAGGCTCTACCCGAGGGATTTCCTCGACATGCTGTGATGCTTTGACTTCCATGGTGGCGATTGATATCAATCTAAGCAGCCGCTTTTCGAAGGAGATGGCTCTTTTTTAGCAGAGGAGTTCGAAAAGCAAAATCTCAGCATGCGCACTGGCGCAGTCTTACGTCCCGAATTTGTCGGAGTGGCCCTTGTGCCATGCTATCGGGTAGCTGGCAGCCAGATAAGGATCCGGTAATGATTTAGTAGATGCACTTGGTGGGTGAGGTCTCTCGGTGAGGGGTAGTGAAGTTCCTTGTCGGTTGAAGGTGATTGCACCGGGGCATGCGCCAATGAGAATCTTGGAGCCCAGTGGCAGTCTTTTCAATTTCGACAGCAGGGCTAAGGATGGACATTACGACCTTGAAGGTATTGGAATGGCCTACGGATTTCTCGTCAGATCTTGGAACGGCTGTGTCCTCGTACTTGTATAAGCGTTGTAGCTCGCTTCTCTACTGACTCTTCTAGCTTACGCGATGCTTGGCAGGCTCTTTGTATATTGAACGAGCTTCAATACCAGCCTCGCCAGTCTTGCATTGATTTGCAAAGATAAGCGAACCATGAGCAGAAATCTTTGTTCTCGCTCTAGTATCACACTCGAACCAATCCTACTCTTTCTCATCACATTTCCCCTCCGCCTTCATCTCCACGCACGACCTACGACCCACCTCCCTTAGAATCCCTAACCATCCCCGTATTCCTCACCCATTCCCCCTCCTGCCCCCACGGCCCCAAATCCACCTCCAAATCCTTCGCCCCACGAAAACCAAATCGCTCATACAACCTCTTCCCCCGCTCACTCGCCTCCAAATAGCACGGCCACGCCTCCTTATCCGCCCGCTCCACGCCCCACCGCACTAGCATGCTCCCCGCCCCGCGGCCCTGCGCCTCCGGCCGCGTCACCAGCACGCTGAGCAACCAATGCGCGCGCCCGGCCATGATCTCCGCATGCGTGCGGTGGAACTTGCCGATGAAGAACTCCTTGGCGCGCACGTTCGCGCCGGGCGCCCATTCCGTCGGCGTGGGGTCTTCGCCCGCTGGGGTCGGCGTATATGAGGAGGGGCCGTTGTTCTTGTCGTTGCTGGAGGGGTGGTCATCGTTGCGGGCGGGGCAGCGGTGCCATTCGGCGACGGCGATGATGGTGCCGGTGCCGGGGTCGGTGACTTTGAGGATATGCGCGGTAGGGTCGGAGAGGAAGGTTTGGCGGGTTCGGGCGGTGAGGTAGGCTTGGTCGGTGGGGGAGCGGCCGTGGGGCCAGAGGACGGCGGTGAGGGGGTGGTCGGCGAAGGCGGCAAGGTCGATGGCGGTGTAGGTAGAGAGGTCGGCTTCGGTCATGGGGGAAAGTTCGAGTGCCATGATGAGACGATAATATGGTGTGGTAGTGTGGAAATGGGATGGTAGCTGATATACAAGACGGGTGATGAGGAGACTTTACTGAATGGAAAAGAATTGCCGGAAATGAGACTACATGATATTAAAACCCTGATGCGATAATGAGATTAGATTAATTGAAACAAACTACAAGTAGCTTGGTCTCTTTTCCCTGGAATGAAAAGATTGAGATATACTGGGATTTCCAGTGCCATGTCAATACCTCAGGAAGCTGGAGTAGGTTGTCGGCAGTGCCATGCCCGCTTCGGCTACTCGCGGCACAACTGAAAATCGTACATTCTACCTTGCATGCGTACAATCAGAGTCAAGCTTGCCGATGATGTAGAATTATCCTTTTCCTGTGCCCTTCGCCAACCTGGTAAGACGGAGAGATGACCTATCCGACGCCTGCGCTTCACTAAGACTCAACAACTCCCATACCAGTGCAACATACAACAGGAACCTGATTTCTTCGGCGCATCGCTTTGGATTATTTTCCGTTTGGCGAATTGACACAAGATGCGAAAAGCTTTCATACAATTTCGTCGTGGGACTCTTCATTTGCGAAACCATTTTGACCGTGGCGGTCCCCTCCTGCCAGGACCTTGGTCTGCGGCATGCTGCCGTCTGTAGGGCCACCACCTGGAGTCGTGGCCACGACTTGTCCGTGCTCATCAACAAACTCGAAATTGTAACGCGAAAGTAGATGAGGAATAGCTGAGAGCTGTGGTCCGTACCTAGCGGTGTTGTCATATAGCTCGAACAATGGTACAGCAAGGAGTTTCATGTTCTTAGGGACGCTGAGAACCTCTGATGAAACCGTCAGATTTGCAGAGATGACAAGTTTTGCCTTGATGCATAGAAACTTACTGCTGCGCGGCAATTGTATGAAGTAAAGCTTTTTGCACTCCTTGGGCCTTGTGACATGCGCTGGAATAAAGGGATACATGAAGGTCTCGAAATTGGGTCGCCACCATTGGGCTAATGTTTCGCCAATCTGCCATTCATCGTTGACGCCTTCTCCAGAGAATTGTGAACCGACGGGGGCGAGACGCTCGTTGAGACGACTTTTGAAGCCTTCGATTTCATCGTCGCCAGCGTGAAGATAGTCTCCAGGCCTATGTAGTGACGTGAGCCCAAGCTAATAGAAGTGCCGTAGCGCGTGACCGCATACAACTTGAAAAAGGCATTCGCTATTTGGAGCATTAAAATATGCGGATGATTGTGTTCGTGACAGACCAGGATGCCTTCACATGTCCGTCGCATACCATGTTGTTCATAATGCTCTTCTAGTCGTTTTAAACGTGCAAGGACGGATGGATCTTCTTCCGGTTGGTTTTCCTTGGTTCCGAAGGTGTAATTGCTAAGAGGGTAGAGGCGAATCGTTTGAGGCTGCTGCGCGTTAAATTGTTTCGGTAGAATGGGTCTTTTCATGTTAGCGATCAGTCATTCTCAACGACGTAGGAGACTGACTGAAATGAGCTCTGAACAGCTGGCTCAGAAACAGTCGACATGTTGGTTTGTTGAACTGCAGGAGCGCAGTCTCTTCATGTCGATACGGGAGAGCATTAGCAGCCAGCGGAGCGGAAGTCCGAGCGTCCTACGATCTTTACCCTAATGCAGGTCCGAATGCTTATCCCTGGCCGGTGTTACCGATCTGGATTGCTACGTCATTCAGTAAACATGCAGGCTCCATGTGGACCTCAAATGTTGTGGTCCAAGTACAGGGGGGCATACCTTAGGCTCTAAAACTTTCATCAATTGAACCTCTTGCATCTTTCAGTCAACTGAGACTTATCTCCCTAAGTGTTTCGTTCTTACTATCGATTTTATACGATGTGTCGGTACGTTCGTCAACGTACCGGGAATGAGGATTGATTACCAACTACTCTCATGACTAATACCAGCTCTGTAGTTGGCTCGCCTACATTTCCCACTCAGAACCATGCCTGCTGGAAGACGTCCTGATTAATCCCAAGCATTCCCTATCCAAGCAAGTTCACGAGCATTACCTCCCGAAGCTTATCCACCACCATTCCGACATCGACGTCCGCGACCAGCAGAAGCAGATCGATGCTCGCAATGTCTTGTTCAACATTGACGGACTTGGAGTGGCTTGGTATACATCCGCCAAGTCTGACTTCAACACCCTCACTGGCGGAGTCCTTAGTGAGGGTCCTCGGCCGGCTATGTACAAGACCACTCAGCCTCCGTTAAATGACTTCAATTTCCGCAGCATCAGCGCAAACACCAGTACATTATGCTGTTTCGCACATATACGAGCGGCATCTGCAACTGCTATTGCCAGCGTGAACAACCACCCCTTTGTATTTGGCCGGCATACCTTCATGCACAATGGAGTAGTCTCGAACTTTGTACAGATACAACGGCAGCTCTCCCAGCTCATTGACGACGATGCCTTTGAAAATATCCATGGATCAACAGACTCGGAACATATTGCGGCATTGTACATGACATACTTAACCAAAGGCAAGGGACAGGCGGCATGGGAGCAAACTTATGAAACTCACGACATGGTCGATGCGATGCAGAGAGTTATCCAAACCGTGATCAAACTCCAGCATGACGTACTGGGTACCAAAAAGCTGCCAAACAGTCTCAACCTGGCAGGTACGGATGGCCAAAGCCTGGTCACTTGTCGATTCCGGAATCACAAAACCGAAGAACCACCATCATTGTATGTTTCTACGACAGCAGGTGTCAATCTGAATAGAAAGTATCCCGAACGTGCAGATGGAAGCGAGAACTTAGCGGCTGTGAAAGCTAAGGAAGAACACGAAGAACACGTTATCGTGGCATCGGAGCCCAGCACATATAAGGCATCGGACTGGGAGCTGATTAAGAAGAACCATATCCTGACGTACGACACTTCAGGAGTGAAAACGGTTCAATTCAACCATGAAGACTGGTGGGATGCGGAGGATCCTCAGTGAGCTCAGAGAGCAATGAAGAACGCCACAAATTGAATGACCTTTGGCGAAAGAAACCAACTTTGTTTGTCATTGAGAATAAGTTCGACGGAGTGACCATGAAATAGGAAACCTATCTGATCATAGTTAAGAAATCTCTTTTCCACGAAATGAGCATTAAAAAATCTATCACAGCAATTCTTCTCAGCCACTGCTCCACCATCCTCTCCCACCCACAGGCACTTTAGGAAATAATGACGTAAAAACCAATCGGGCATCCCTTATCCTTAGTCTGCTCGTATTCCAACAACGTATCATTACTGCACAACGCCCCGCTCACAGTCGTCGGTGCCGTCTGGCCAGGTTGCACGCCACAGCTTCCAGAGTTGAGTACATACGCATTTCCTGGAACGAGCTTTCCAGGGGGCGGGCTCGGACCGGCCGCTGGCTGCGTAGCGTACGTAGTGTTGGGGTACGCGCCTGCGCCATAGGCGTAGCCATTGAAGACGAAGTCACCGGGGCCATCGAAGACATACCACGCCGAGGTCTGGTGGTGGTTCGGGAAGAGGAACTCGAGCGTGCATGTCTTGTTGATAGCCGTGGCCGGGATTTCGAGGTTGAAGATGGTGCAGAAGTCGTTGGGGGTGATCTTAGGGTCGTGCGTGGGACCGAAGGCAACATTCGGGAACTTCTTGGCGATGGGCACGATCAGAGATGGAGAGAGGGCGTCGGCGGGAAGGTTGCCGTTCTTGGGGCATTGGGGGTGCTTGGAGGTTGAGACGGAGGCGGAGACGTCAAGGAGGTCCGGAACTGGGGTAGCAAGGGCAGCGGTGAGGAGGGTGGACAGGAGAGCGAAGGTCTTCATTATGGCGAATGAGTTGATGGTGCTACCGAGAAAACGAGTGAATAAATGAAATAAGATTGGAAGACCTTCTAAGAGTGAGAGACCAGGAGCTATTTCCTTGTTTTATATCAAACTTATCGAAAGCTGACGGGCGAAGCGGGAATACAAGTTGAGTTGGACTGGCAAACCTCTACCGCGTCCCATACTACTGACAGCCTAGCCAGGAGATGCAGCCCGGAGAGTTGACAAGGCTAAGGCGTCACGAACGCACGTAAGTCAGCATTGCTGGGAGGCATCTCTATTGGCCTTCTGGTCCCGTGGAGTTGGGATCTGAGTAAGACGTTGTCCCGATGTCATGTAAGATTTGAGATCTACACATGCAGCGGGAAGTTTCGAAACACTCGTTGCCGTGTCGGGCTTAGAGAATGTATTAGACTTTCGCTGTTGGATAACTAAGATTATTGCGGCCGAGAGATCTACAGGGACAGCTGATGTACGACATGCAGATCTTCGCGGCTCTTTGCGGTCAAGAAGCGAAGAGGCTTACCAATTGGGTCGTGAATTTCTTTAAACCTCGCTTAAACAGCAGCCTGAAGTGCGGCTCCCCATTTTATTTCTGCGAGTGGCGTAAGTCCAACTTCAGATTATACCGAGAATCTATCCTGATAGACTCGAGTTTCTATGATGAAAAGTGAGAGTGTCAAATCATACCGCCAGGTCCTGATATTCGAAAATATAGTCCAAGAGCAAGATTTATTTGTACAGCTGCATGTTGGAACTGGTGCAACAGGGCGAGGTCGTTGAAGAAGAACGGGAAGCAAGGGGTTCGAACGCTTTTCTTAAGCGTTGGGGAGCCGTTCGCAACTCCGATCCGCCTCTCGATATCAGGATTAGCTCGGCCTGTCAGGAAACCTCCCTTCTCAATCTCTTAGCAGCGTAAGATTACCTCATCGCGACAAGAGCTCCATCTGCACTAGAGAAGCTGAACATGACCGGAAACTGGGCATTTCAAAAAAGAGCCATACGCAAGAGGCTAATGGTGCGCCAACCGTTCCGTCAGAGACTTTCCGGCCGCAAGGGCGATCGTAATACTACATGTTTTGCTGGACCCAAACTTTAACAAGTGATACCTTGTTTCCATTCAAGCTTTTCGGCGAGCACTCCCCAACTTGTCTCTCCTCCAGCTCTGCTGACTCCTCTTAAGCCGTCCACTACAAATCGATGTAGATCACTGAACTGATCAATCATTTGCCGTAGGCGTTCCGAGTACGGCAAATCCCATTCAGTATTCAAAGCATCTAGGTTACCTTGTCTACATTCTTCGTTTGTTTCTGATTCCTCGTCGTCCAATTCAGAGGCGCTGATTCTTGGCACTGGTCGTGCTGAAATGCCTTCCCTCTGTGCGTAATGATCTGATAGCGGGCCGAGCGACTCTCGAGACCTCCCTCTCGCTAGGCCTTGAGCTTCTGCCCTTCGCACCTGAAAGAAAGCAGTACAGAGATCCAGTACCGATCTAATAGCTTGATGGATTGGATCTAGGTTTCTTGTCAAAAGACACTGTGCCATTAAGTGCGCAATGTATGTCTGGTGAATCTCGATCATAGCGTCAACGTCTTCAGCAGCAGCAAGATGCCTCCGCATCTGAGCTGTTGATGTAGCAAGAACAGTATCCGTGATGTATGCGTGGACTGTGTTGATGAACCAAAGTAATCGCTGGCGAAGTGAGTAGGCGAGTCTTTTGCGTCCATTGAGAACCGCTGCTGGGGGTCTAAGCTCCAGACAAAAGAGATGATGCTTGGCATATTGTACTTGTAATAGAAAGGTGAATACTCTTTGATAGGCCGCAAGCGTAGGCTTACGAACAATGTTCATGATTGGCCACGGTGTTGAGTAGTCGATGGCAAATGTACCGAGATCAGAAACACTCCAGATGGTCTCCTTGGTCTTGCTAGGTCTTGTACGAATCGTTAAATGCTGTGATTCTACTGCTGGAATACTTCTGAAGGCCAATTGTGCAACATCGGTGAGGATATACCGATCATTCCAGGCTACCTTTCTTTGTGCCACACGATCAAAGATACCAGAAGCAAACTCTTGGAAGGTAGAGCCGTCTTTAGATAAGTATACATATTCGTAAGCATCAAGGGTCTTCCATAGACCGCACTGCTGGTCGAGTTGATCATGGAGCCTTTGGGCAGATGAATGATAGCGATGCTTGACCCATTGCTCAAAGGCGATAGGAAAGACCTCGGAGAAGGGGGCGATGGATAGTTCGGCATGGTCTTTACAAATGGACTCGTAATTCAGATGCAGCCTTGGGTTTTCATCGTTGGATTGTTCGTGAATGCCGATTGCTTTCAAGAGGGCTACGCTTTTCCCAGTATTGAAGATTTTTTGTGCTGTTGTCTGCACGAATGTAGGCGCATGTATCATCCCATTGGGTCCTTCACGCAAGCCGTATCGCTCAAGCCAAAGAGATGAGGCTTCGCAATCTTGACTTACCACACAGACAAAAAAGGTCCTGTCGTCCGGATCAATTTCGCCATCTTCCATCCAGCGTCTCACAAGTTTCAGATAGGTTTGTAGGCATTCGAAGAAGATCCTGGCAAAGTATTCGAATCCTTCCATGTTGCCCCTCATCTGCAACTCGCATGCTTGTTTATATAGAAGCTCTAGGCACTCATGGTGGGGACCCTGCGTCTCTGATGGAATTAAGGCGAGAAGATCTGCAAGCTCGAGAAGATAAGAGGCGTTGGATTGCACTTCGGTTAAGATTGCTTGTAAACTCACAACAACTGGGGTTAGTGAAGAGACAAATCGCTGTTCGATGCGGCCAACATTTTGTTGAAATCGTCGCAATCGGCATTCGACTGCGTAGTGAAAGGTTTGCATCGAGGGGACGGTGAACACCCTTCGAAGCCATCGCCTCAGCGAGTCTAATACTGTGCCGATTTCTGCGAACCCCGAAAGGCAATGCTGAAGGACTCTTGATGAGATATGCTCAATCGAATATCGAGAGCTGTGGTTGACAGAGGCGGTGCGGCCATCTACTTCAAACAGATACGTTGGCACACCGGCCAACATAAACAAGCATTCCCGAATGGCTTGCAGTTCGGTTATTTGCTGCGACTCCTGATCTCCCGTGGTTTCCTCAGAGTGACCAGAACTGAGCGAAGCTTGTCGCCAAAATTGTGCTTCTTGGATTACTTGCAGACCAGCGTCGTCGGGTTCTACAAAGTTGCGTTCAGCTATTGGGAGGCCGCCTTCCTCGTCGGCAGATGTTGGTGTATCATGGACTACTTTTGGAGAATCCTCGCTAATCAGGCTATACCCGTCTGCAGAAGAGTCATCCGCGTAATCAGGCTCATCCCATAGGCCTTCCTCGTTTAGCGGGTCTTCTGCGATGATTCTAGCCCATGTCACAGATGAGGGACTTTCGGAAGGTCGGGGCAGGTCGAGGTCTTTGATCCTTGATCGAGTGACTGGGTGATCGGATAAACAAAACAGCAAAGAAAGAGTCTCTGGTTTCCATTGATACGGAATTCCCTCAAGCTTTTCCACTCGACTCTTCAATGCGTCTGCCAAAGGCTCGTTGTTGAGGACGCGGAATTTCTCGTCCAGGCCACTGAGTTTTGCTTGCACATCGAATTGATTCGTTCGTCCATAGCCATGATTTCTCAAGGCCTTGAGAATGGACTCTCTGCTGCTTCTGATCCTCTTTGAATCTGCCTAAAAACCTATCAATATTACCACGTATTCGATAGCAGGTGCATGATTAATGACATTTTTCTTTAGACCAAGAGTATTCACAGCTAAGTCCTCAGCTAAGGCGCCAAGTGTCGCTGAGTGAGCCATGTATTCTTTCACGCATTTTTAGGAGGGTTCGTTATGCGACACGTGGAGGACCTCGTCTAATCTGCTGGCTAGTAAACATGATACCAGCACGTGCAACAACGCAAGGAAGAACGGGAGGATTGGCCGCACTACATTAACGCCACCAAGACCCTTTTGCTGTTTAAACCCCTTTGAGATTGGGATACTTTGCGTACAGGTCTTGGCATTCAACGCTCCCCTCTGCCACATGCTATGGCTCTGTCTAGGCCAGTACGGGTCCTTGGAGCCGTTGCTGTCCTGCTATTCATCTTCACGGTTGCGCAAATATTCAGATCTCCCGTTCGGTTAACACCACCTACATTCGGAGGCGTTAAGGAGAAACCACAGGACCAAGAACCATGGAGAGATCCCAACTTGGATCGTGAGTGACTGACCCCTTTTTCCTCTCTACGTAGCATTTACCATGTTCAGCGTTCGACGAACCTCCAGAACCACTATGGAGAGTGAACGGCGATAACTACTCCCCGAACAATCCCAACTCCGATCGAATCAACGCTACTATCCTTTCACTTGTCCGCAATTCTGAACTCGCTGATCTCCTACAGTCCATGCGCGACCTCGAACGAACCTTTAACTCCAAATTTAACTACCCCTGGACCTTCTTCAATGATGAGCCGTTCACCGAAGAGTTCAAACGGCTCACTTCTGCTGAGACGGCCGCCCAAGTCCGATACGAGCTGATCCCCAAAGAGCACTGGGAGGTACCTTCGTGGATCAATATGGATTTGTTCGAGGAGTCTGCCAACCTGCTCCAGGAGCAGGATGTACAGTATGCGCACATGCTTTCATACCACCAGATGTGTCGATGGAATAGCGGCCTTTTCTACAAACACCCGGCGCTTGCAGAGTACCGCTACTATTGGCGAGTCGAGCCGAAGGTGCATTTCTTCTGCGATATCGACTACGACGTCTTCCACTTCATGCAGGACCACAATAAGACATACGGATTCACCATCAACCTGTACGACTCACCCGAATCGCTGCCGAGCTTGTGGCCCGAAACTTTGAAGTTTCTGTCGTCGGATTCAAACAACAAGTTGTTACACTCTGAAAACGCTATGCCCTGGCTGCAGGATAAAAATCGTCGGCCAAAGCATAACGAAAAGGCAAATGGGTACAGCACATGTCATTTTTGGAGCAACTTCGAGATCGCGGACATGGAGTTTTGGCGAAGCGAGCCATATGAGCGGTACTTTGAACACCTAGATCGGGCGGGCGGGTTCTTCTATGAGCGGTGGGGAGATGCGCCGGTGCACAGCATTGCGCTGGCCATGTTCGAGGACCGGAGTAAGATTCACTGGTGAGTCTCAGAAGCCATCCAAATCTCTCTTGTGGGGAGAGAATGGGAGACTAATATGCAATGGCAGGTTTCGAGATATAGGCTATCAGCATATTCCGTTCTTCAATTGCCCCAATACGCCAAAGTGCAAGGGCTGCGTGACGGGCAGATTTACGGATGGCGAAGCATGGCTTAACAGAGAGGACTGTCGACCGAACTGGTTTAAATTCGTCGGCATGGGTTGATATTTTCGACTTTCGATTTGGCAAAAGCGTTTCTGGGTACCTGACTTGTGTAAAGTATCTCGCATGAGCGGTATATGTTTGCATGGGCGGAGTTGGCATCTTGCTGGAAATGGTGCTGAGAGTGGGATCTCTAGCGCATCGATACACCTTGTCAACTAACTTTCATACAGTTTTATACTTGTATAGCTTCTCAGTGCATCGTTCCTTTCACATCACCTGCTTCGATTTCCTAAGCAGGATGTGGGTCGAAATTCCATGAGATCGTCTACCTTTGGCAAGATGAATAGTAGGCAAACGCTGTACACATTGATATTTTCAAGCTACAAAATGACGTGTAAGCCAAAGCCTACACTTCCTATGCTTGTGGCTTTTATCGGGATATTACACGCAATAAGAGTCGACTGCATCCATCTTCTGGCGGCGCTCTTGTCTATAGAAAGATTTTGCTCACTTGATCATGCACGCTTGTCGTCAGGGTACATGTGCTCCTTCAGGTTCACCCCCAATTCTTCTCTTAGCGGTTCAAGCTCCTGTAGGTACTCCTCGTACTGCATCTTATTTTCAACCTTGGCTTTGATGCCCTCGAAGATCCGAACGGCGGTGGGGAAGTCGTTGACCCGTCGAGCAGCTCTCAGAGCAGCGGTGATGACAGAAGGGGAGGGAACAAGATCGTAGGCGAAGGCATTGTTGAGGTTTCGCTGAGGGAAGCACAATGTTAGAATATCGGAGGCAGTTTGGGTCAATGCTGAAAATAGAGCTCGGAAAGCTCACCTGGAGCTCGAAAACATCTTGGACGCCATTGAATTCGTTCTCATATCTGTATTTGATAGCTCGTATTAGCTCCCATATCACACATGAAACACAATGCTTGGCAGCCATAAATTTCCTGCTGCCTGGCGCCATTGGCCCTTGAATCTCGGGCTCGGGACTGGTTCATCAGTCATACCTTGCAGTAAACTCCTCGAAAGTCTCTTCTGAGTGATCACCGGATAGCCTGGGCGTTGTGGTGCTGAATGCGTAGCATCCCGTGGCAGAGATGCTGGCTTTGGTGCCGCACGCCAGCAGCGGTAGCCGTCGGGCAGGAGAGACCGGAGAAGGCGTAAAGAAGGACGATGAGGGACCGCGAGCGCGAGCGGCGATGCGCAAGAGCTGTGTCGAGGACATGGGGGGAGGTCGGGCAGAATGCAGAATGGGAGTTGTGGTAGACCAAGTGTCTGGCTTGACGTGAGTCGTGGAAGGGCAGGCACGGCCGGTGCTAGGCGACCTGGCTGCCGGAATCAGGAGAGACGGCACCTTCCGGACAAGAACTTCACTCTGCTCTGCCTGTCGTCTCATCGACCTATCAGACAATACAGTCTGCGGCTCATGATGAGTTGAATGTAGATAATTTGATTTGCATTGCCAGCGCGAGCGAACAGTATGGACTATTTTCAACATAGCAGAATCGTCGTTAGGCTTTTACTGTGACCTGGTTGCGGAGTCCTCGCTGCCATTGGCATCCTTACATAAGGCAGTGATTGAGCTTTTACAGAGTAATGCGATCGTCCTCAAACTCTCCTTCGGACGGTACAATTGGACCATGTGAATTTATGTAGGCCTCTGTCCGATTACCTTGCCTTGAAATTGAAGCTCCAAGACAGGGCAGCCATTGGTGCATCTCTTAGCCAACGGTGATTTCGAGCCAAATCTCCGACCCAGCCGACCCCCTATCACCACTTGCACCTAACAAACAGACTGTATTAACCTGACTTCGATTCCTCCTTTTTCCCCCTCAATGCCCTTTCTTGTCACTCCTTTGCTATCATTTGATGCAACTGCAAAACCAGGATTTTATTCACCTCCTGTCAGGCCCCTGCACATCGCTGATCCCCCAGATTACTGGGTTCTGACGTTCCCCGGCTGAGCCCCAGAAAAAAAAGACCTCGATCTCAGCCTCCGCACTTTTCCGCCAGATACAACATTCGACATTGTCATTGCGTCGACTTCAACAACTGAGGGCTTGAGGTTTTCCTTACAGTTCGTAAGAATGGATTCTAAGTCGTCATGGCTGGAAATCGGTGCCCCAACCCTCGACCGCCCATTCGGCCTCGCACTGTGGCCTATTTTCTCCAAAGCCTTCAACACTGTCATGGGCTTCAATCCAGAAAGCTTTCGTTTCAAAGCTGGTCAGACCCCTGTTAGCACCTTCTCCGCCTGCGCGACGCTCCTTATCTCCTACTACATCGTTATTTTTGGCGGACGTGAGGTTATGCGGAACAAGCAAGCCGTGCAGCTACAGGGGCTTTTCAAAGTTCATAACTTTGTGTTGACGGTAATTAGTGGGGCTCTCTTGGCGTTGTTCTTGGAACAGCTCATCCCGGAGCTGGTGAGGAATGGCGTTTTTCATGCGATCTGTCACCGAGATGGCGGGTGGACGGACAAGTTTGTTATTCTGTATTATGTGAGTGCAGCTGTCTCGCGTAGAGATTCGTGCAGACGGTGTTTCAAAACGAGATGTTAACAAACTGACAAGCTGAACTACCTCACTAAATATCTCGAGTTGCTGGACACAGTTTTCTTGTTCCTCAAGAAGAAACCCTTGAGTGAGTCTACAATTCCGTACGGTTTGTAGTGCAAAACTAACAGCCTTAGCTTTCCTCCACACCTACCACCATGGAGCAACGGCTCTTCTCTGCTACACCCAGCTCGTCGGTCACACCTCCGTCTCCTGGGTCCCCATCACCCTAAATCTCATGGTCCACGTCGTCATGTACTGGTACTACTTCCAATCCGCTCGAGGCATCCGCATATGGTGGAAAAAGTACATCACCGTCATGCAGATCATCCAATTCGTCATTGATCTCGGTAAGGCCACCAATCTCCCCGTCTCACCTTACCACCCCTCTTCTAACCCCTTCCCTCTCCTCAGGCTTCGTCTACTTCGCCTCCTGGACCTACTTCACCTCGACCTACTTCCCCCACCTCCCCAACATGGGCTCCTGCTCGGGCGAGGAATTCGCCGCCATCGCCGGCATCTGCATCCTGTCCTCCTACCTCGTCCTCTTCATCGGCTTCTACATCTCCACCTACACCAAGCCGGCCTCGCAGCAGCGCACCATCAAGAAGCGCGGCCGCACCACCTCCGCCCTCGTCGAAATGAAGGACGAGAAGGTGCCGACGGTGGGCGAGGCGCGGCGCCGGCTGAGCAATAGCTGGGCGGGCGGGTCGAGGGAGGCGGGTGAGAATGGGTGGGCGACGGGGAATGAGAAGGGTGGTGCGGATGGGACGCCGGGAAGCGTGCGGGTGACGAGGAGTCGGAAGGCGTAGATGGTGCGATATGCGTTTTCACATCCTTGCTTGCCCTCGGCGGAGACTTTTCTTCGGAGTCGTGGGGAGGGGACAAGGGCGGACGTGTCAAGCTGGGAGTAATGGGGAAATCGAAATATGCAGTGGGTTACGACGAGCATAATGGAAGAGATGGTGGGATGGGGGAACCATCCAAATGCGTTCCTGCCTGTGCGGGTGCTGAAGGCCCAGGTGAATCGCTTGCCACATGGACAGGCAGATGTCGATATTGGCTTGTCGTGTGGTATATGAGGAACGCAGTTCTCAGTAATACCCTATTATCATAAGTTGTGTTCTTCGGTATTTTTTTCATTTGTTCATAGGGCTTATGTACTTGTAATAGATATTTATGCCTCCTCCGATTGCTATGCCTCCCGCATTAGTGTCACGAATATCGAACACATGGAACTGACAAGATCTCTTCTACGGCTTAGTCCATCGGAGGATTGTTGATGGCGTCGAAGCCATAGGATTTGCTGTCGACGGCGACATCATCGGAAGCCGCACTGCTTGAACAGGTTCTTACGGTTGCTGACTGGCCGAGCTGCAGAATCCAAGGTTAGCCTTGGATTCAAAATAAGGGTTCGCCGATCTGCATCTAGCTTTAATTACGCGGGGAATTAGCCAAGACGATTGACTTTGGGGGGACCGGAAAGTGCGTCGAGAGCACCACGGCCAGATCATTTGGCATAGCTACCCGGCCGAATTAGCATTGTTGGACGACAACCGCGAAAAAGCTCATGGCTTTGACAGGCAAGCTGACGTAGGGCACGAGGATGAATGTTTACTCTGTCCTGCATGCGATCCGGCATTCCAAAGCCTGGGTCAGCTTGAGGACGCTGTGTGCAAGAGAGAGTGGTGCACAAAATGAACATGTTAAGTGATGAAAATTTAAGAGCGATAACCGCATAGATCAAAATGGGTTCATCGAAGTAACTATGGTCAAACGCTTATGTGAAGCCCATCAAATTATCATCGCGATTCCGCGTTCATAGCTCTTACGGGTCTCTTTCACTCCTTTCGTCTCGGCACAGCAAAAGTATTCGCATCAGATGGTATCAATAGTGAGGATGTGAATGAATTGGAAGGGCGTCTCTTAAAGTGACTATTTAAATGGTTATATAGGTTACTGTGTCGTGCATATTATGCTTTGTGTTGGACATTCCTCACGCATTCTGTAGTGCCGGAATTGGAGAACGACTTCTTGCTCTATCTTCTGGCCCCGACTTGCCTCAACGCGGCTTTTGATAGTCGGTCTTCCCAGAAGGTCAAAAATGGTGCTGCCGGGGTCGTCGTACAAGGGTACTGCTTGTTGCCATTCCCTTGTGTAAGGGGTTTTACAATCGCCGAGATCTGTCCAGCGAGTGACTCTAAGTGCAGGTCTGTAGATATATTCGAGCGCATCGTCATCGAGTCGCACTTGGTATTCTGTCGCACATGTGTGGCAGCATCGCAAGCGCCAGCATTTGGAACAGTGTTCTGATGAGGCTGTGGATGGCATGTGTCCAGCTAAACAGGTACATAACACCAGGGGTTCACTGCTATAATGATGGCAGACTAAGAACCCACTGTCTATGGACACGTCATTGATTTTGCGGTGATCGAATGTGCGGATGAGAGGTAAGCTACTATCGATGCGCAGAAGTAGGCGATTCTCGATAAATGCGTAGTCTATGTCGTACGTCCAGCTTGAGAAGTTCAGTGTTTGAAGACCCTTTTGAATGAAAGCTCTGCCCATCGCGCTGTAGTGCTCGCCATACCGGTATGCCCTTGCAGCAAGTTGGATATCCGGAAAATGCAATATACGGCCCGGATGGACACGGACGTGGTCTCTATATTCATTGGCATGGGTGCACCCAAAAAAGCCACAATAGAAAGTTGCACAGGCAAAACATAGTCTGTGCCGAGAAAAATCCTGGTCCAACCTTAATAAGAATTTACATCGTTCCGATTCGGGGACTTGAGTGGGCTTATTAAGTTCTTCGAAAGGCTGCGAGCCAAGTCTTTCCAGGAAATATTTAAAAGTAAATGCCGATGCCGCTTGATCGCAGGTATTCAGATACCCGATGACCATGATCCATAATTCTAGAGGCAGGAGAGTGGGAGGACCTGATTGGGAGTTACGTGTTTCCATCTTTTTGAGCCGAGAACCAAATCTGCTGCACTCCTTCAACCACTTTTCGAGACTCGAGGGCCAGAAGGACATCTTCGCACTATCTCTGGTGATCAAGCAGAAGGCGATCTTAGTTCCTCGTCGAGATTTGTGAAGGTCTCCAATCATATCAGGCACCTCCGGCTGTAGGTATATCTTTGTGCTAGTTTCTGGCCTAAATATACTTGATTGCCTTAGCGAGAACATAGAGTAAATCTGCCCATGCTTTGGTCAAGCCAGGTTTTGTGGAGACAAGGCTTCAGAGGCGATTGAGGCTTTCGTTCGGCAAAGTTGTCAAGGATGCGGTATTTTGCTGAAAGTCTTGGATGAAATAATGGACCTCTCCGTGTCGTTTCTGATGAGCGTTGAGAATATACACATAATCTCTGGTAATCAAGAGTGGTAGCGAGCGCCTTCGTGAACCTCTTGGATATTAAGGATAACAAAAAGATCTCTAACAAACGAATGGGTCACGCTGAGTGCATAAGCTGTACTGTATGAGTCGTCAAATTTTGTAGACAGACACACGCAACATTGTCATCTCATAAGCCCGCTCAGAAAGTAAATTTTTGGTGCGTGGCAAAAGAAGTGACGCAACAGAACCAGTACCTACCACTTACGCACGCGGTACGATGGGAACCCACGGAGCTGTCGCCATCTGTCTTTGCTCCCAACAGCTTCCTAACGTTGCGCGCTTTCCGAGGAGCTTTCGTTCGAACGAGAAGCATAGCTTGGTAGAGAAGGCAAGCCGAGGTGCTCAGATATGCGCACAGCTTGCCTCACGAAATATTGATCACCACCATTAATCACCACCATTGCTCTTCAATCATATTTCACTTGGGAGTCGCCCAGTGTATCAGGCACCAGGACCTGTCTTCGTTTGCGGGGCGGACAACATGCCAACGTACGCTTCCATCGGTAGAGGTCGGAAGAAATTTCGCGCCAAACCACCACACAGGCCATAATCCCAAAATCAAATCGCGGAGTCCCCCATCAAGGTTTTAGCTATCTGACTGGCCGATTTTTTAAACTAAAAATTTGGTGAGTAATTGAATTCAGAATGTTTGATGGGGGTTCCCTTGATCTGATTAACCAAGGGATGCCAACATTTCTTTTCTCTCCCCACAATGCTTCTAACAAGACCGGACTCATCTCACCCCTGTGCTATTCCAGGGGAGTCTGCGAACGATTCAAGGTTTGTCCCCTCGCAAGCTTCCTGCTCAGCATCGAGACTTCGAACGAAAAACGTGCCTGTGAGATGCGGTACCGAAGGAGGTCAATCTGGCAAAAGGGACGCGGTGGAGATTGTCTGAAAAGTCACCTTCGCTTCGGAGGGGCCACTCCGAAACCCTACTTTGGTAAGGGATGCCCAACAATATAAAGTCGTTCGCATGCGATGAAACTACGATGATCCCTTCAGCTATGTTTTAACCACCAGGATTACATACCACACCCTCGATTGCCGCGTGTGTCATTCCCTGACATATGCATGCGCACTTTTCTCGAAGGCAAAGAGAAGGTTGCCGGGGCATGCTTCGCATCGTATCTGCCGCCATGCACAAGAGCCGACTCGGAGTCGGCTAAACGACGATATGCTGGCAAATTAAGCCTTTCCAAGCCTATCTCAGCTTTTCTCAAAGTCCAAAGTCGAGATAAGACAGATCAAATCGTACATCCAAGATTGGCTGTGGATCAGAATCTGAAGAGATGCGGCCGGTTGCCATGTGCGTTGTGCAGATCTCTCTTCCGACTAGGAGCGATAAGCCCACCGATAGGCCTGCGTTCACCAGCTACCTAGCGTCTCCCGACCCGTCCCAGAGCAGTGGCACCACTGGTAGATCGTGTTGCCCCTTCTGGACTGTCGTGACCCAAATTGGCGGAAATCGGAAAGCAAGTGCCCAATCAGGACACTGTCTCCTGCAACAAGAATTTCGAACGACAAGAGTCGGAATGGAGAAGCTTAGCCAGGGCCTCGATCGCTACGACGGCTGGCTAAAATTGGTGGTAGTCCGGATGAAAGGACTCCACCGGGAAGCCGTATTCTGCGGTGCTTCAGCCACTTGGAGAGGTGATCCATCGGGCGTCATGGATCTCGAATCCCGAAACCCTGAGAAACAGCCATCATTCAGACTTGCGCGAGAATGCAGTCAGGTAGCATGGATTCCCTGCTACCAGTGAGATGGTACCTGCAGCCGGGTTGACAGGCTGATCCTGCTTACCCAACGCCTCTGAGTGATGCAATTTGTCATAAAATCGTAGCACAGCGCCAATAGCAATGTCCTCAGAAGAGCTGTATGCAGTAATATCGACGGCAAAATGCCTGTGAACGTAGCATTGCGCCTTAAGACGCTTTTTTCCGGTCGAGATGCGTCAACACCCTGCCACCCTTCGTCCACCCGTCATTGGCTCAGCCACGCTTCCCACTACCCATGCGCATTTCTCCGCACCACCTCTAGCAGGAAACATCCCAGTTTCAATCATGCTTTACAGCCAAAAGTCAAAGCCCTATTGACGTAAGACCGCACGGGAGCCCCGAATATCGAGGCTTTGCCGGACCGGGACCGTTCTTGATCAAAGTCTCCACCTCGAGTCTCAATTGTCTTTCAGATTTCGTCTCATGGGAGTAGCACCAGCCAATCTGCAGAAGCAGACGAAAACGTTCGTGTTCCCAAAGCGGAAAGCCACATGCCATCTCTGACGCCTACGATAGTGATATCTGCTGCGCTTGCTGCGTTCCCGTCTGATGTGGGTCCCTCCATCTGCACAGGTTATCACTCATCGGGCCCTCGTGAAAAGACAGGATTCGCTAGTGTTTAGCCGCGATGTCCTATCCTCGGTCGATCGGCCGGGATCCGCGAGCGGAAACGCGACAGGAAGTTGACATGAACCACGCGAGCAATTTGCGTCAGGAAGAACTCCTGAGGCCAATTCCTCAGACCGCGCGCGGAAAGGAACTACGCTAGTGGTGCCATTGGCGCAAACGTCCCAGCCCTTACCCTTACCATGCTGTTTCTGCCACTGCTCCACCAAACCCTTCAGTAAGATGGTGGAAGAGCGGGACGGCTCTGGGCGTCCGGTGGCCTTGCCCCAAGCAGAGACGCGATGCAGGGACACGGTAGGCCTGAGCACTTTCGATTTTCGTGATCTGTTGTGCTTTATCCCAAACACGTCCAGCCATCCTGGTTCGGATCGATCCTACGCTTCTCGTCCTACTTTGTGTTAGCTTGATGCTCTCTGCGAGTACCATGCTTGCCATGCTTGCCCGTTGCTATATACACGCGGTGTCTCGGTGCTCGCTACAAATTTACTAGTCATCTCTTCGGCACATACAGCTTCACGATCATTTTCCAGAACAGTTTCCATAACCACATGTAGAACATGGCTGGATTCTTCCCAAATCCCGATGTCCCGGGTCTTGATCCCGACGCAACTAAAGGACCGCAACTGGTTGCTTCGGGGGTTACTATGATCACGCTCTCTTTCATTGCTATTGTATTGCGGTTCACATCAAGATGGCTCATTGACGCGCGGATACTCCTGGATGACTGGCTGATCTTATGTGCATTGGTGAGCTCAGAAGATATACAACACTAAATATGTCTGCAGAGACTGAGAACTTCATAGCCTTTTGCCTGGGCCGAAGGTATCGTGGATATCAACGGGACATACCACTACAACTTTGGTCAACATATCGCACATGCGACGCCGTCAATCCTCGAGGGATTCCTTGCAGCAACATGGGCCTTTCAATTGCTCTACAATTTTGCCATTGCTTTTGCTAAACTGTCCATTTTGGCTCTTTATTGGCGCATCTTTCACGTTCCCTCTTTCAAAGTACCTTTACTACTTACGACTTCACTTGTGATGAGCTGGCTCGTCGGCTGTGTAAGTTCAATGATTCCCATCTGCCGCCTCCCTGCATGCCGTCGTCAACAGCGCCTTCATGAGATAGTAGTAGCTGAAACATCAAACAAAGCTCCAAGCTATCCAATTACAACGACGGCTAATACACCTTGCAGATGTTTGCAGCAATCTTTTCATGCACACCCGTGGACGGCTTCTGGAAACTTACGGAACGCCAACATTGTATCAACAACATTGCCTTCTACATTGGACAGGCCGTTGGCAACATCATCATCGACCTTTGCCTCCTCGCCCTCCCCATCATGATGATTTCGCGCCTCCAAATTTCTTTCTCCCAGAAAATCGCGGTCATGGGCATCTTCCTGCTCGGCGCCTTCACCACCCTCACCTCGGCGCTTCGCCTCTGGCAGCTCATCCTCACCCAGGAACAAGACCAGCCCGGCGAGTTCGACCCCACGTGGACGCTTGTCGGCGCCGCCGTCTGGAGCACCGTCGAATGCAACCTCAGCATCGTCTGCGCCTGCCTGCCCAGCATGCGACCCCTCCTCCGCCTCGTCCTGCACGGCACCCTGCGCAGCACCGACGCCTACGATGCCAGCTACGCGAGCGGCCGCTCCGGCGCCGCGCGCTATGGCAACGGCGGCGGCGCCCTCACGCCCGGCGGTGGTGTCGGCGGCAGCGGCAAGCGCGCCAGCGGCACCATGTGGGACCGTGGCGTTGCTGGGCCCCCTCCTCCCTGGACTGCTGCCGGCGCAGGCGCGACGTCGAAGCGCAACAGCTTTTTCCGCGTGCCCAGCCGTGATGTCCAGACGGACGGGCGCGGCGTGCGCGTCGATAACGATGGGTTCCGCGTCAGCGCGGGCAGTGATCTGCCCATCTTCGGGCCGGGGCGGAGGCGGTCAAAGAGCATGAAGGGCTACGTGGAGCAGAATACGGTGGAGCTGGACACGGCACCTGCAAGACCAAGAGCGCCGCCTCGTGCGTTGACGAGCCCGGCGCCTGGGCTGGTGGGAAGCCAGGCGCCAGTGAAAAATTGGTTTGATGCGGGGAGCGAGCGTGTGAGTGAGAGCAGTGATGAGATACCTCTGGCGCGTGGGGCTGCGGTGGTGGAGTCGACTGCGATGAGGCTGCCGCCCAATTTCTCAAAGCGGCCAATCAGTCCGATTGCGAGGAGGGAGAGGCCGCCGCCACGGTTTGTGGGGGCGGAGAGGAGAGGCACGCCATCCGGGGATAGTCCGGGGGTCCGCACGCCGTCTGAGCCGTGGAGGCTGGAGATTGAAAAAACAACTGACGTTACTGTTACGGAGGACAGGTGGAGATGATATTGAGTATTGGAGTTAGAAGACTTGGAAAGGTACTCGATAGGCAATGCGGCTATGATTCATGCCATGATTGGACAGACTTTCAACCAAAACAGCGACCATGTCGGTATAGCATTTTCATTTGGCTTACGATTAAGATATCCGCTATGTAATCTTAGACATGTATCATGAATCTACGAACAGATGATCTCCCCAGCACAGTCCGCACTCAGCACCGTTCGGAAGGAATTGCACTGAGTCGATATCATAAACAGTGGCTTCATCTGTTGACATGACTAAGCTACACGTCTTTCCCGTCCACATTCCATAGTTGTGCCCGACGAATACGAGGTGACTCATTCCTTTTTTTTTTTTTTGTGGAGCAGGATGAATGTAGTCTGTGCACATTCTCACCGGCGCTTTTTTAAGCTTTCGCGTGCTCTGCAGGAACGTTTTCACAATCACCATCCGTATCCACGGAATTCCCGAAATTGTATCACGAATGATCATGATTTTTCTTTCTTTTCGTTTCCTTTTTTTTCCCTTGTTGTGTCACTTCACGAGCATGGTGCTCAACATCTTTGGCCCTAGTTCTGCAGGTGATTCAGAGCGATGCTTTCTGTATTCCGTAGTGACCGAGGATTCCCCTCCAAGCCAAGCCATCGCACGATGTTTCTTACTAGTCGCACCTCTTGACTCAAGGCTCTGGGCTACAAGCGTGTCTATGATATCAACGTGGCTGTCGCTTCACCTGGCCATGTGTCGGATGCCATCTTCCCCGTGACTAAGTCGGCCGCCGGCGGAATGGTAGCTTGTTGCTCGTCACTGCAGTGCGCATGGATGCCCGGGACGATTGAGAAGCTGTTTCACGGCAGCCTGCCGAAACGCTTCTAGACTCTCTGGAGCCAGGGCAACAGGATCTGAGGGCGTTTTAGGATCGCTGCTGTTGCCCTCGATTGAGAGAAAGGATCTACATGATCAGTCATGATGCTGGCAGCGCTCCCTCGATGTCAATTGACCATGGCCTATATCACGCCTCGAGAGTTTCTCACAGCCAGCGCAAGCTCTGAACCAAGGTCTCACATGCCAGTACCTGCTGTTCCTCGGAGCGCATCGCTCCACGGTTGCTCGGCGGACTCCGACGTGCAGACCAGACATGCGGAGGAAATACTTGAAATTAATTTGAAGACTGGGACCCCTGTCAAAAGGAGAATGGGGAACGGAAGGGAACATATTGAACGAGTCGCGACTTGCAGGTGGGCTTGTTAAAGGCCATGGTCCGACGTTTCTGATGCACGGGAAGAGGTGGACGGGACGGTAAACTTTGCTGAATTGCGTATGGTGTGCTTACTATCCACCTTGTTTTCCTACCCTCCTAGAATTGGCGGGACTTTTCTCCGATACCAACCCATCTTCCCACCACTTGACAGACCTGGACTTGAAATACGAACCGTATCGGGTAAAGCCTGAATCTATCAAGCCACTAACTCCGCGATTGGTCGAAGACAGAAATTAGTCTGACTACCTAAAGGGACACATTCTCACACTGCTGCAAACCACCCTTACACCAACAGCACAGAAAGATATTATTTATTATTGAAGTAATTATATACAGTATCTCATTGATAAAAACAAGCTCCTACTGAATTGGTGTCACCTTGTATAATATCTCTGATATATTGTCTGTATAGTCGATGAGACGTGGATCCCGCTTGAGATAATAGTCACGACAAACACTCATCTCAAACATGCGTAATACAGGCGTTGATGTGAGTGCGCCGAGCACCTGGCTGGTAAAGATAACCAGAAAGCAGGACGTAAAGGCGACTAGCCTATGGGAATCCTTCAAAGATTTCGTCAAGGAGATGGATTCTAAGTAACAGAAAGTATTCTACTCGTATATGCCAAGTCCTGACTATGAAACGCTCTAATATAACTCATTGAGGAAACACTGTTCCAGCTGCTAGTTCAGCATAGTATAGGTCTTCTGCTGCACACATAAGAAAAGGACGTTCTCTATATATATCTTCAAAGGTTCTGTCGGTGTTACGGAAGTAACAGATGGAGGTTCGGAAGCAGCATTAGTGAGGTTCGGAAGTGGCTTGAGAGGTTCGGAAGCAGCACCAATCAGCAGCAGCCATGTATATAAGCAGCTCATAGCCCACTTCTCACGAATTCAAGCTTCTTCTGTTCTCTCCATCTCTGCCAGTACCATATAAGTCGGCCAACAGATAATGATTCTGGAAGTCTTAGGAAGTCTTAGATAAACTCAGTTGTGATTTGAATTATTTTTATAATAAATTTCCAAATAGTCTAATGGAACATGAAAAATTCGTAAAAGTTTGAAGATTGAGCTAAGGAGGCAGTGCTATATATATACAGATTCAGTCTCAGCTAAAAAGCAGCAGCATCTGATCTTGTGCACGATGCTCTGGCTGTTTGTGAGAATCAATTAGGTAAAACAACTTGAAACAGCTAAACATTATGTTCTGTCACAGTCAAAGTATAAAACGTGATAAACTATGATTGCGACCTGATTTATAGAATTTCAAAGTGCTACATTCTTGATTTGGCACTATCTATTTCGTATCTATTACCCCAACTAATCCAGGACGTACAGCTTTAATCAATAGCTCCACCACAATCCCTACTTTTACTACTCTGCCTACTCAGTTCCGCCTAGATAGACCAACAATTCTGTCCATTTGCAATGCACATATGTGTCCTTTGCTCGTCTGCGTCCTAATATACACTAGGAAAACTTCCTTTCAATTGGGATTGTCAATCCACGCAGAAATTTTCTCTATACCACCCATAGAAAATATTAGGAAGCAGACAAGCAAAGGACACATATGTGCATTGCAAATGGACAGAATTGTTGGTCTATCTAGGCGGAACTGAGTAGGCAGAGTAGTAAAAGTAGGGGTTGTGGTGGAGCTATTGATTAAAACTGCTCTTGCTGTAACATCTGCCACCCTTCAAAAGCAAGTTATCCTCAACTTGGTGTAGTAATTTGTGAAGCTATATTGATTCCCTTATCCGTAGGTGACAGAGCATAAAGCGTATGGTCAAGCCGTATCGCCTGTGCTCACATCTCTGTTTATCACAACTGTATCTCTGAGCATCACTAATATGCTCAGAACGTGTATTTATAGAAGCTTGCTCTGCTGCTTATTTTCAGTTCTTTAGTTCAACTTAGCTAGTATGATTCGCTGCCTAAGTTCATACTCCATCAGTAGGGTCCAGCCATAGCTTGATTGAGGTATGAAAGATGTGAAAAGAAGTCCAAAGAGAGGTCTTAGGAGGGGTGAGGTATGAGATAAGGTCAGAGGTGAGGTCTGAGAAGAGGTTTGAAAAAATTACTGAGGAGGTTGCTGAGGGGAGTCTTATAGAGGAGAGGGTGGATCTTTGTAAGGGTTATATGGTGAGAGTTGTATGGAGGAGAGTCGGATGGAGGAAGGTGCCCTCTTGAGAAAAGGAACAGGTAAAGAGGGTTTTGATGGATAATAGGTTGCCTTCTGGCTTATCAAGGTTTTCAAGGAATCTAAGTGAAGCTGCAGAGGAAGAGCAGTTTGAATAGATGGAGCTGCTGACTAAGGCTGCTCTTACCGTAACAGTAAAGCGCATATAACAATCCTTTCAAGGCCGAGATGGCAGCGCTAACATCCTAAAATGCTCTGCTGTCTTTCGGTCCGGGGCTTGAAAAAAGGGGGACTAATCCTAATAACTACTGCGGCCTATGTACCTAGCTGAAATTGAAGGAATACGCTCGAAACGATTGTTACTATTTCGGACCATTTTATGGAGGTATGTCTCCATGTATACTTCTCGAAGGAAGTTCTGGCCATTTTGGGAGTTCTTACCGTCACAACTGATAGCACGCTTGCGCACTTGAAGTGTTATGAACAGACTTGGCAATCTAACTTTACAGAAGAGCATGGTGCATCCAATGAGAATAGTCTTCGATATTCATTAGGATTTTCACGTCTCCGGTAGCTTATCATGGTCAGCCGTCCGGAAGGCCCTTTGAAGTCATTTATGCATAATTTTCGTTACTAAATTGAGCCATTATCAGGTGTACTATGTCTTCCAAACTTCATTAACCAGTTTATGTTACAAAGAACAGCGAAATGTACATGCTTGGTTTCATATATCACCGGCTGAATGTAAACCAAAGAGCCTTGTGAATATTGACGATTCGTAAGAATACCAACCAAAATTGATGTAACATATTACATATAGGGCGTAGCCTGATTCGAACCTTTGGTTCGAGTCTATGCTGATCTTTTGATCTCTGTGATGGAGTGGTATCATAGGTTACATATCACTTCCAAACAACACTAACCTAATCCATCTAATTCAACCAACCTAAAAAATTGTTTGAATCTGATTGGTTTAGGCTTGGCGTTTGTTACACTACATGCTTCCTACCGAGCGATTATTATCTAAAGACCCTTCTGTTAAGGATTTGTCTGTAGGACAAATTCGCTTTTGCCACATCCACAAGTCCAAACCCAATTCAATCATTAACTTGTACCTGTACAAGGATCGCAACATAAGCTGTTATAAACTCGTATCAATGATTTTTGAGTCACTAAAAGGGAAATGCTGAATAGTTGAGGTAGTAAACCACACCAGCATCCTGGATAACCGATTCAGCCAAGGAGATACATTAAATGACAGCATGTTTATGTAGATAGAGGACTAGATTTTTTCTAGTCCCTATAACTTCAGCGTCCTCCTACAGTTTTAGCTGCGGCTTTTATAAAGCTCTGTGCGGAAGACGGGCGTTATATGCAGGTATATTTATAGATTATCTAAATCTATGTACTAAAGAGCATCGGTGTGGCAAACCTTTTGCGTATACGCTAGGCCTAACATTAGCCTGTGTTACCTATTCTCTTTTGATGTAGCTATAGCTATTATAATAACTGGATCAGGGTGGTTGATATACTACGGTATAATATACCGTATATGTTATCAGCCACCTCACTATTACGTTGAGAATGACATTCCATTCTCTCCAGATAGCAACAGCGCATTAATATCTATTGGTGTGGATCGGGTTATAGGCACTTCTGGCCGATTCGAAGGCTTGAAGTTTATTCGCAAAACCGTCTTCCTCGACGAACCGGACCCCAGCGTTCAGGCTCGTGAGGATGCCGGGAAAACCGAGACACCATCTCCTGCGTCCCGCTTGGCGGTTTGAGCACGAGCAGTGCCTCATGCTGTGTTAGAAGACCCGGTGGTCCTGCGTCATTGCGAACCTCGTTGTCTATCCTGTAATGTCCTCCTAGAATCAGTCTTAGCCGCTGTAGCTCGACAATTTGCCTTGTGCTCTTTATAATGGGCGACCTGGCAAGCCCGCCCGCAGTACATGACCTCGTTGCACCTTCCACACCGCATCAACTGCGCAAGGACCTTTTTACACTTCGCGCATTGGACTGGTGTTGACAACAAGCCCCTCTTATCTCCATTCCCACTCTCTGCCGCCGCCAACGAAGCCTCCGCTGTCTTTCTCGTCAATCTCAACACCCGCTGTTCACCCAGACTGACGTGTGCTGCCAACCAAGCGTTCCCTGCCGGAGTATAAAACCCCTCTGCGAGTTGCTCTTCTAGCTTTTCTAATTGAAGTGCAAAACCATCAAGAAGAGTAGAGATTGATTCAACCAAGAACTCCAGAACTTCCACTTCGTTTGAATCGCTGATTTTCTCGAATGCAGCATCGCTTTGATGAGGCACCACCACAGCAAGATCGGATTCGTTCAGTCGTTGAATACGGAGGTATCGAAGAACGCTGATTGGTAGCGGCTCGGTGAGAGTAAGAGAGACAGTGGAGGTAGAATCGAGCCCAGCCGTTATCCAGAGTTTGTGCTTTTGCTCAAAAAATGGCGCCATGGGATGCGTCGCAAGAACGAGATCATAGCTGTCGTTGGGATTACCGGGCACGACAAAGCCATAGAGACGTGAAAGACGGTTGTTTGGAATAGATCCGTAATTGATGAAAACCTGCAAGGATACTTCTTGGTAAGCGCACTAATCAGCAGCATCAGAAAAGACAGAGGTACCTGATCTCCAGGTTCGTAGGTTTTTCCGGCAAGAACAGAGAGGTTTCCAGACATAGGATCGTAGATATGACACTGCCCAACATCAGAAGAGTGATTCAACATGTCTGCAAAGGGCGCCAAAAGTCGAATTGAATCTCCGTCATGCAGCTTGAAATCCATCGCACGACTCCACACGGTGCAGAGTGCCCATTTGTACTGAAAAATTAGAAATAAATGTCAGTAGCCGGTTCGCAGCATCTTCCCTGTGTTGTGTACTTACATCATCGATGGTAAACTTGTCGCGTGGGAACAATTCTTGATGTTGTCCAAACAGTCGCGCTACTAATTCCTTATAATCGCCCTCAATTTGTCGGTCCAGGTGCTTTGTGGTAGTGTAGAGCGAAGTTCCTGCACAAAGTTCCAACTCCGCCTCCGCAAAGAAGATACTCGAAGTATAGCTCGCGGGCAACGCTGCTACATGGCTTTGGAGGCCATCGTATCCCGACCTGCGCGACCGGACAAAGAGAATGTACGTGGCCAAGGTGTCATCGATAGACAAGGGCGGCCGCGCCGAGAGCAGGGCTGGCCCAAGCACGGGATCAGCATATGCATGTTTCGTTGTCCAAAGAACGTCATGTGGGATGGTGAAAATTCTTTCTCCTTCCCCAAATCGCCGCAGCGTTCTGACGCCACGCCCAGTGTCCGAGAAGTCGACAAGCTCCAAGTCATCCAAGCCTGACGCTCCAGATTGTTTCAGCCATCTTTCCATTGGATCGGACGAGAAAGTGTGCACGTAAGGAGGCCAGGACGTCACTGTCTTGTGGCGCCGTTGGCAACGAGTGGTTGTTCAGCAAGTGAACTGGCGAGAGTGATGCAGATCTTAAGTCGATTTTCACGCATAACGTAAGTTAGTGGGGTCTCTCCGAGATGTTTTCCGGGCACATACAGAATGGGTTAATGCCGCTCCAAAACTTGGCAGCCTACCGCTCCACCACAACGTCAGCATATAAATATACTGCAACAGGGGGTGACACCAGAAATGTCGTTACCTCAGCCCCACTATCAGGCGCCTTTGCTGCTACCAACTGCTTTTAATTGTTTCAATTAGTGCTTCTACCTTTTTAATATTACTATTGTACCTCTGATTTTAATGTTTTTATTATTAATTTTCTTGTTGCTTGTATTTGTCACAAGTTCAAAGCAGTCGATAGCAGCAAAGTTGCCTAGTAGCGCGGCTGAGGTAACGACATTTCTAGTGTCACCCCCTGTTGACTGCAGGGCCAATCATTGCGTAAGCCACCAAACCACAGCCCTTGGCCGCCTTCCGTAGCTACTACTGCTGCGCGCCCGTTACTGCTGCGCGCCCTGTCCCCGTAGAGTAACGTCTCGTCAAGAGCTGTCATAGGTGGAGAAACAATCTAATTTTGCTACATATATAGCTGGCTCAGGGCGACTTCCGGCGCACAGACAGAACCTAACATACCTCTACTTTTGAACATCAAGTTTGTCATGGTATCACAATTCGGACACTTAGGTGCAACAGTTTCTAGTTTACGGCGAAGTTCTTCTTAACGGTGCACCGTCCTAGCAGAGTGCCACAATCCGTTTCTCTTTCTTCTCCTGCACGGATCAGTCTAGAAGTAAAGTGCTCCTTAACACTACGTACCAAAACTTCTGTTCTGGATTGCAACCAAAACTGAGTGTTATACCAGCAGTAATCACGGGACAGCTCACGTGTACCTCCTCTAGCCAAATTACCATCATGTCGGTCGGCGATATCGTTGCTGTCGTAACTATCCTCATCAATGTGGGGAAGGATCTCCACGATCGAATTGACGCCATGAAACAAGCTGACAACGATCTTCTACTGCGTATCATACATCTTAAGGTTCTGTCGAATATGTTCGAGGGATCAGAGAATGACGTCATCTTGGCCGATTCGTCAGAGTTCATGAGAATGCTAGGTATCTTGAAAAGTATTCAAGAGTCTTACAACAAGTGTGCAAAAGTCCTGGGCGTCGAACCCGCTGGAATGACATCTGCGACTCAGAAGACAGCGAGAAATGGCAAAAGCATCACTGGGCGGGTGGTGCTTTTTGCTCGAATTCCCAGCATTCTTGCTGAGATTCGGGAAAAGGCTGAACAACTTCAGAAGATGACTGGCATACTGTCTGTTTCATTTCTCTCGGACGTCCGAAAGCACCAGAGAGATTCGAGTGGGAAAGAATCTCTCAAATCCACCATCGCAAAAACCACTACTTTGCCCGATAATTTGCTGGACCCAAACCTTCGCACGGGATTCACTAGCATCGACCGGATGGTGGAAAATCTCATGAAGGAATGCGAAAACCTTGAGCGCCAGCTCCGAGACATTACTTTGTTTCCCGATGCGTCGGCCGTTCAAGAATATGAAGCGCAGAACCCAGAAGGAGCATCATTCTGGAAAGATCGATTCCAGAAAGGCCAACTTTACGCCTCGGCTCTTCGCTATGAGGTAATTTCGCTTGAAGCGTTACCCACACTCTACTTCTATTTGCCCATGCTGCATATCACACTAACATGTCGCTTTCTCAACAGACGTGTTATGTTTCTTGGGCGCGCTTTGTACATGAGGTAGAAACGTCCTTCGTTCTCAAAATGATGCCGACCGGGATTGCTGGAACTGGAAATATAGACTACTTACGCTTACAAGGGTCTCGTTATTCCGTCGATCAAAGTGGTATACGTCATCTTTCCACCATCCGGCCTCTCTGGCTCCCGGCTCTTCGATCCGCTCTCGATCCGCTGCACAAGGGTTACGTCAAACCTGAGGACTATTTCACACTGATACACGATCGTTCCTTGTCCGACACTTTGAGGAGGCTGGTCTTCGAAAGCGCAGGTTACGGTACGCTTGTCGAATGCGCAAGAGCGTCCGACGATCTTGCCTTACCAGCGGCAATTGAGTCTCCTTCTGGTCATATTGGGTGGATATCTGCTCAAATTGTGGCCATTCCAACACCTGCTGAACTTGGAATCGTCACTGCACGGGACACTATAGAATCAAGCAGATATGCTATCTCTGCATACTTTGATGGAACGGCCGGAGATGTTCACGTGTACGTTCGTTACCTGCAAACTGGCCAAATTGAGCGGAAGAGTCTGTCCAAGCAAGTTCGTCCGGTCGAAGGCCTCTCTATTGGCGCTGCATTGTCCATTCGTCATGAGCTGGACTCGGACGATCATGTCTGGAGCTGCGACCTTCGCATCGCCGAGTTCAAGGCATGTCAAGGCGGTGAGTACATCATTACAGCCTATAATGATTCAACTTCTGTTGAATTTTGCACAAGGCCTCTTAAGATTTCGTCCGATAATATGCTACACGTAAACGACAATTCCTTGTGTTCCGCTATACCGACATTTGACTACATGCTATTGGGGCCGTCGAAGGTATTCATTCACCCGCCGAAAGTTGGTGAAAAGGTTCAGGTATGCACTATCTCGCTAGAGCACTACGCCAGAAATCTTTTGGAATCTGATTCTTATCGTGAGTGGTTAGATCGAGTATGACAGGTTCTGGTACGATTCAAGAGTCACAACAGTTGACGGCGACGAGATCGAGTTTGTTGATTGGGAGAATTCACCGAAGAAAGGCGAAATCAACGATATACGAGCTAGCCACAGTGGTGGACCAAACGAGACAGACGACGACAATCTGTTTTTTTCAGAAGAACAGTTGACGCAACTCGGGAAGGGCACGCGGCGACTCTGGAGGCCGTGGCGGAGAAATGTTGACACGTACAATGTTCGACCCTACCGTCGCTTCCACATCGACGACACTATCGAGGCACCCGTCATGTACCCGGATTTCCGTTTTCATTACCATGATACCAACGATTCCCAACTCTATCTTCCTGCTCGAATCGTTGATGTCCAAGGCGACCAGTATGTGATCGAGTTCAGTCCGGCGTTCTCGGTTCATAGCTGGTGGGCAGGGAGAATACCACAGGGCGAAGAAGTAGACCTAGGACCGGGATCAGACATTAAGTTGAAAAACCCTTTCGACTTCAATCGCGTGGCGGTTGCTATGGATCTGGTTCGTCCTTCCAATGATGGTCCACGACCAACTTTGGGTGTACAGTCCGCGAAGCCGTCTACGTGGAGTTCATTCCAAGGGACTCATCTCTGCGAGCTTGAGGATCTTTTGGAGAGAAGTCTTTGGAACAAGGATCGCGATGATGAGCGAGCGGGTGGCTAGAGAGTAGTTGCCCTTCAATCAGATGCTTACTTGGCATAGACTGATGCATCCTCACTCAGCCCTCACAGCCCGAAAAGTCAGGGCAATAGACTGGAAGCGATACGAGAGCAGCACCTATCAGAAGATCATCCATTGATTCGAGGTGATCGGTGAAGCGTTTCAAAATCCAGCCGCTTCACATGGGAATGTTAAATTTATCAAGTGCATAAGCCAATCAAGATCAATATCAATTTTCGGCTTCTTTGCGAACGGTGCTTTCCCCAGCAAAATGTCATTCGCTGCCAAGGGAAAGGAAGCGAGGTAACGTAATAGCAAGCACAAACCTCTGTCCACGAATGGACAGTGCCAGGGCAGACGCTAACGCTCAGCAAGGCTTCTACCGAAATGTGCTACTGGTAGCATTGGAGCGAGGCCTTGAGAAGATGGTACAGAAGTCGCTGAGTGCAGGAGCGAAACCATTTGAAGCAGGAGGGAATCTTCAGGAACCAAATGATTTGAAATTACAGGATGCAATGATATTAATTTGTGTAGGGAGTTGAAAGGGTGAACATTACTTGCACGAGAATTGTACACTCGTCCCAGGGAGAGCTAAGGTGATTTGGATAATTGGGAAAGAAGGGGGGGTGG